>NNCF01126266.1:280763-325490 GCA_002313205.1 Laupala kohalensis
GTGTTTATTGTAACAATAAATCGTGAATTTAGTGTTTTTTCAACTCTTATGATTTTTAAACACTATACTCAGAATAATCTATAGTTCGATAATAACTTGTACATGTAAATTTACAAACATATTTGCGTTAAATTACGAACATATTGACATTATATATGTATTATAACTCGCAGCTAACTTTTTATCTTATCTAGGAACTTTCGCTGAATTTTTTGAATCCGCCTCTGCCTTAGGGCCCTTGATCGGAATTGATGGGATGGTCCCTTGCTTGCTTTCGGAGAGTAAATTAGTTTATTGTCCTCCACGTGGTCATACGCAGTTTGTACTGTTTTTTGACAATAAATAAATTTAATAAAATCATAAAAATTCTTTGAAACTAACATTAAGGAAAGGACTACCTTTGGAACAGTGTTCGAATTAAAGGAAGGGGGAAAACCGGGGAATTTCGCTCTTCTGACTTTTTCCTTCACTTCTACATCTCATGTTTATTCCCAACCGAGAAGAAATAATTTTGCCTCTGGTGATTTTCAATAATATTTTTCAAATTAAGCATTAATGCATTAAATTCAACTAATGAGAAAACAATGATTAACAAAATGTATGTATCATTATAATAAGGCGCCCTAAAAATCATTATTAAAGAAAAATAAATTAAATCATGTTAGACAATTTTATAATAGGTTAATATAGTATATAGAGTATATAGTATGTCAGAATATACAAAATTACAAAAACTATGAGGTCCTTTTAAATGTCAGTTCTGAATATAATGACATTTTCTTGACAATTTTGTGAAGTAATGTAGAGAAAGATGATAAAGACAAGCAACAAAATTTCTTTCCCCCCTCCACATTTTCTTTAATTTGAACTCTGCTTTGGAATTCCAACTCCGTTCGTCTCCCCGGAGTCCCTGTTGAATCAAACACGACGCAGTTCAGTCATCGCCTGCAGTCTGCGTGTCTGTCTTCCTCGGCTTCGCAGTCGCCTGAAGCGGAGGCGCTCTTATTAAATGATTGCTGCGGAAGTGACGCAACAGGGGGAAGGTTACATATAAAGTAACCTTAATTGACAAACTGAACTCTCTTCTTCCCTGACACACCACCAGTCACTCGGTGGTACTTGAGACTGAGAGAAAATGGAAACCAACGATCGGCTTGTCAAACTTTATGGAATAATGGGGGTTTGGTGGAAAAAGAAATAAGTCAGTCCTATATATGTATTCTTGCGAAATAATAAAAAATTTCCTGGTTTTAAAGATACTCATCGTATTCTAACGGTTCAAATACTTTTTCAATAAATTATTGATTAAATAGGAACCCACACATGCAAATGTTGTTCTGTTCCAAAAACTACGCTTATGCATACTCATGTATTTTGACGCACTAAATCAGAATATCCGAATTAAGAATTGCTCCATTACTCCCCAGTTTTTAATTCGTATTTGCTGTATTTAAGCGTGTTTTTTCACGCTTAAAAAAAAGATGGGTGATGGAGGGTGATAGAGGAATTTCAGTCCCGAATTCGGATCCAACTCTTCAAAATACACAGGTTTAGTCTTTGGAACAGACCAATTTATTTTTTGTGTCCGTATTATTAACTAAAAAATCATCAACATCGATCAATAATAGTTTTAAAAAATCTGTATTTGACAAAATAGTTACTTACGTCCCTTTCCTATTTACTGCAAAGTAACATTGGATTTTTTCTTTTTTTTCAACATTGGACTAATCACATTAACATGCTGAATATTTTTAAATACTAGAACAATGGAGGGGAAACTGGAAGGTTTTCCATGTGAGCTCTGGCGAGCTTTATCTTAGTAATACGTCAATTCACGATGAAATTGCTCTCGAAAGTTAACGACCAAAGTAGAGAGCTAAAAATAAAAGAAAACCTGATGTATTAACTAATCAATAGTTTTATCAAGGATCAACGAACAAATATTTTTGGATTGGATTAACTTTCCTGTGGCTCTATTATTTTCTTCTTCCGTTCATCTGTTTTAACAGCTGTAAATTAGCAGAGGCTCATGGTTCGGTTAAAATATGTTGCCTTTGTCACGTATACAATGTTGGCTGTTTTTTTTCACTAGATGATTATGTAGGATTATATGATGTAGGAATTTGATACACATTGTAATAAAATTTCACTTTCCCAGTGATGTCTGCTATTCTCTGTTATTGATTATTCGTGCTTTGCGTGCATGAGTGAGAGGTGGATCCTTAAAGCAATTTTAACTTTAATGAATTTCATGTATAACAATTTTCCCTTTTTCTCTGTATTTATTATGGTACAAACAAAGCAATTATTACTTTGTTAAAAATGTTTTATATAAATTTCTCATTTCGAAACTTTCTCTTATGTTCTGATAAAATCCTTCTCTTACACATACAATCAATTGTAGGCAGCTTACAGAAGCCAGTTAAAATTAGCGACTCTACACTACTTTAACATATTCCCATCCATTCACACACATCACTACATTTGTTGGTAAAGCATCACGTCTCCAATAATATATGACTCATAATCTGAGAAATTGGACGGAAATTTTAACAAACCATTGGAAGGAAGGAGTACATATTTTTGTTAGTGAATATGTTGCGAGTTTCTCCTCCATTTTAAATACACCAAAACAGAATTTAAAACTATAATTTTTAATGAATAACTATCAAGTAAATAGTTTTATATTGATATTTTTATAAACAATTGGATTAAAGAAATAGCTTATCAGATCTCTTAGAAGTTCAAAACATGTCAGTGATATATTTTTACAAGCAGAATACCCGCAGCATTGCTGATGTTATTTTGAAATTTTTGCTCAAAGGTGCTTCGTGAAAACCCTGAAGATTATGTATTGGAAGCAGGTTATTGTGGAGATGAGGATAATAAGGTAGGATTAAACTGAGTTTGGTCCTTTATCGTGTTTATTCCCCAGTCCGTTTCTGATATCCGTTTGCAGGCTATTCACTGCAGACATTGCACAGTCGCCCTAAAAATACACCAAACATTACACACACTTCTATTCCATTAAATTTGATATTTTCGGTAGTTGTTACTGCGTGTTAACATTTATTATTTATTTTGCTTATGAAGGTTAATTTCTTCATTGTAAAAAATATTCTATTGTCAATTCGCATGGTAAAAAAAACAAATAATGCATTTTTTGTAATCCATAAAATACGTAAACACCAATATTTTAAAAAAGTTAAAAGATAATAGAAGGAAATGAGACAACTTTCAATCCCTTTTATAAGTTTATCAGTGCCCACAGATCAGTTAGTATGAAGTAGTAATATGTAAAGTGGCGACGACAAAAAACTTTAAAAAATTATTTTTACGCATTTAAAAGTATAATATACAAAGAAACAAAAATAAGATTTTTGGTATTTGAATTAACAAACTTTACAAACAGAAACCGAGGCAATGTCTCAGTTTGTGAGATGATGAGAATATTCGAAAACCTGCATTTCATCTCCTAATGGAAGATCCGACCAAATTAAACAGATAAATTTACCGTTTTTCTGTAAAATCGTGATTTCATAAACAATATACAAACAAAACTGAAATTGATTTAAACTTGTTGTGTTTCTATTGGCGTTGTGTAACAAATTGTAATAAATTTTTAATTGTTTTGTAATTGCAATATTAAATTACAATTTCACATCAACCACAAAAGAAATTGTCTGCTTAACTTGGTCGTATCTACCATTATTTAACTCATCCGCAGATGTAATGCCTTATTAAAAAAAAAATTATTTACTCTGTTAAAATCGCAATGTTTAACAATCCTTTCACAGTGAGCTTATATAATTTGAAAACACCTTGTAAAATGTTCCAGTTACCGTTTTTAATTGTTTCCACGCTGCTGAATCCGTCAGAAAAAAAAACGCTTTAAAGCATTCGAAATGTTAAATTCATGACGGTGTATGATATTTTACTATCATCTCTAACTTTCAAGATACTTCTACGTCAAATTTCATCAAGATTAATTCAGAAATTTACACAAGTCTACATAAACAAATAAGATAAATTTCACATTTAACATTACTAAGGAATTAGAACATTGGACACTTTCAATCAACTACACGTCACGTTTATATTTTTATATTTTTGTCTTAACGAAAGAATAGCACTGTCAATATACAACTTCGCTTAGGAATTATATCAATATAATATGCAAATTATGTTAATTACATGAAAAATTTAATAATTACATATACCTGGATGTAGTACGACGCGGCAGCTCCAACAGGAATGAAAAACGTTAGAATGTGAAGACTTCTGTCTCCAACCAACAGATGGTACCTTCCCCTTCTACCACTTGCAATGAGTGACTGTATACACGATATTGTTTAACAGGTGTACCGGGTATTGTATGAAGCCTGTAAATACATCTCACGAGAGAAGTTCTTGCTTATGCTGTGTGCTACTTTCCCCTTCAGGAACATTAACTCACATCTCAGTGTGATATTATCGCAGTAAATATAGCAGAGGAACTAACTGGTTGTTAGAATAAAATGAGGAAGATACAAAAATATAGTTCGGTAAAATAAAATCACTTAAAAAGTTTTCTTGTAATGCGTACTATAAATAATAGTCATGTCTTTCTTTTAAATTATTTTTGGAATTATAGAGCATCCAAACGAATAATTTTTAAGCTGAATGCAATATTCTGAGTAATTTTCCGAGAGAAAATGAGGTGAACACAGAGAAACAAATTTGAATCTTAAACTTGTGGCATCATGACATAAATCCCTCAGCTCAGTATTGAACAGTAGAGGTTTTCGAATATCCAATTATTTCGTTGATCTATTTTCAAATGTGAGGGTAACAAATGTCATGCGGACCATTTTTCATCTACACAATTACTATTTGTCTTAAAAGATCAAACAGAGTCCGATGGAAAGCCTTTACTGATGTTCTGTATGTTCCGACACGGAACCTCAGGTTTAAAGAAGAATTCTAAATGATCCGTATGAGGAAATAAATAACTAAATATCTATATATCTAAAGCTAAATAAATAACTATATATCTAAAGTTAGTCTAAAACACAGTTACAAAAGAAAATGAAATAAGAAAAATCAATCACTCGGTGAATATTTGTATTCCTTTCATTAGAACTTGTAATTATTTGCTGTATGTTATTTACAGTCATTCGAAGTAGTCTCCCAGAGAATCAACGATCTACGGTGTTTCTTTGGTTGTAGTTTTTATCGAGTGCAGAAGTAACAGGCAACGCAACGTGGCCCAGCAATACAAACATGCACATCGGAACCTCTTGCGCATTTCATTAGAGTGGTGTCTTTATATCAATCTGCGTGGTACTGCCGTTTCTATAGTTCGGCACATATACACTTTTACACAACTTATGTTATTATTGTTTATTTTTAGTAAACCTAAAATCTCTAGCTGTACCCCAAGATATTGAAGATGTTGTTTCCAAGGCAGTGATATCCTATAACACTCACATTTGGACTTATATTCTTACGTTAGTGACGAAAATACCTTCCGCTTTTTCTTTAGCCAATTGAATACCACTAGTTTTTAGTCAATTATTATATGATTTAGCGCGTTGTTTACAGTCATTTTTATAGTGGAAGTTCTTTGCTACCACAATCATGGCAAAATCATCCGCGTACCCGACACTGTGTACGCCATCCGCAAATACCATTGTACATCACGTTCCACAGCACAAGTTCCAACACTGATCCTTGTGGCGCGCCTGCGCTTTTATGATACTTGTGTAACACTGTCTACCATTATAGAGGGCTATATGTAAAATACTTTTCCATTATCCTGCCAAATATTGTGGGATTCTAATAGTCTTCAGACTATGATGTTTATTAGCGTGTTGTATTGGACGCGTTACTAATAATTAAAGTAATTATTTCACGATAATCTAATTTATTGACAGTCCTTTGCTGTTGCTTTCGTATCTGATATTGCCCCAACTACTCAACGCTCATTTCTAATTTACACTGTCTTATACAGAAAAGAAACCTCGATTTAGTTAACTGACCTATTTTTTAGAGAATTAATCTCCCAAGAAGGTTCTATAACGCACCTAAAAGACATATTGGCCTTTATACTGAAGTTTCTGTGGGGGGTTTCTCTTCATTTTCACAATAAATAATATATTGTCATATCCAAGAATTCGAATACATTCTTCTTTAAAACCTATGTGTACATTGTATGTATGAAGCTTTTAGAATATTGCGTGGCAACCCTTATAATTACTTTCTGGACCTAAAGTCTTTCCCAGTTTTAAACACTGAAATGCATATTATTGTTCCGCGGCAGAAAACATTTTTTCGGTCCTAATAAAGTGTCTCCAAAAATTGTTTTAATAAACCACCTGTGAGTGGGAAACTGATCGAATTATCTCACAATCCATTTTGAATTTCCCATATTTTGTAAGGAACTAGCTATTCTCAATTTCTTCATTATTAACTTATAAGGGAGATCCCAAGGAACAGTTTCAACTGTTTTACACAGATCGTTTCAATATTTGCGATATCGTATGGCTTGGTGAAGTTTTTTCCGGTTGGACTTGTAAAGATGTTCGAGATTTTAATCGTCAACTCTTTGTGCTAGGTCTCAGCACTGTGAGGTAAGTTTAGTTTTTCTATTTCATTTGTCAGGATGCTTTTCAGTTACACGCTCTCCTCTTTTGAGCATTCCCGGGAAACGGATTTCGATAGTTATACCGACACATTTACGTGCAACTTGTTCAGCGTTCATTTATGAATCCAACTTCAGAAATAACTTATGTCCGACAAGTTGGTCCTTGTCCATCATCTTCAATATCCATCCTCTTTGGTTAGTTGAGCGTACAAATTGGTTTTGTTCCTCGTCCAGTTTTTATCTCAAATATGATATAGTATTGATAACTTAATTTCGGTTCATCGAGCACCTGTTATCCACTTACTTGAGCATTCCTTGACGAAAATGTTACATAAATATTTGAAAATTTATTCCCGCGTCGAAATGTTGGCCCTTTCTCTTTATTATGAACGGCGAAGTTCAAGAGGTATAGCATCATCATTAAGACACGTCCTCGTTATCAGTTTTCTTTGAACCCCGTAGCGGTGACTTATTATTCAAGTCTCCCGTAACTAAAACAAACTGCTTCACCACTCTAAAACTGTATTTGGGTCTCATTCGAGACTTTTAATTTTTGAATTACTATTACAAAGAACTATTTCGGTCTTCAGAGTTGGATCCTCACTTCAAGTTCACTTTCAAGAATTTTTCGCGGCGGAAAGAAATAGTTCTAATTCTTCAGTTTCTATGACGGCGTTTCTAAAGAAACACATTTCTGCAAGTCCGATGTTGTGGCGATGGAAACATAATTTCATAATAACACGTCTTGGTCGCCGAATGGAATGCTCGGTTCTATTCGCTCTGCACAAATTACAATCCATCTGACCTCTGAATTATTGTGAGCCACCCAAGCTGCTACCGTGTCATGGATATCTAGATACGATCTCTCAACTTAACCTTGACTTTGAGACTGCCGCATTTTTCCGTTAACAAGCTACGTCCTAGACTACATTTCTCCTTAATTTTACATTAATTCTTTATAAAAAATCCATAAGTATTGTCGCGTTGCAATGTACGAATTAACAAAATATATCCATAAATTGAAAAGCTGCTTCTCCGTCACTTTCTGTTTTCAGCAGACGCAGAATTGCAAGTTAAGTTATCTGAATACTTAATGAATCTATAATCTTTGTTTGTCTCAGACTGCCAATCAATTAAATCAACCCAACATATACAGTTCATGCAGTCAAGACTAGATTTCACCACTAAACCACATTTCATTTTCTTTCTTCAATTGATTTTGTCGCATTAACTTAGATTTATAATAATTACGTTTATAATTTGACGTGCGTTAGTGTTACTTTTTTAGTTCTCTTCCATACTGCTGCAATAAAAATAATTAAATCATCCATTTACTCAGAATCGCTGCGCACAGACGGTCGGTCGGACAGATGGACGGACGGACGAAATGCCAAAAACAACTTTTTCAGAATCAAGGACCACAAAAACATTTCCTTCCAAATCTCGTTTTTGAATTTTTGTGTGATTACAATACTTCCTGTATTTTACATATTTGAGAAAGAAATCAAGTAAGCTAAGTTTTTTTGTCGGGTTCGGACGATAACAACGTTTTTGGTTCAGGGACCGCCAAAATAATTTTACATCAAAATTTCGAGATCGAATTTTTTCACGGCTCTACATGCTACGGATATGACGAAATTAATAAACTAAAACCAACTTATTTTCCAGGCTTAAAGTCGGTAGTTGAACTTATTAGTCTCTTATTTGAAATTTTAAAGTAAAATAAATATTTAGAAAATTATTTCAAGACATAGAGCGACAGTCTTATAAATATCGTAGAAGTGTCTCGTAAATGTAATTTTGTTGTAGACAGAAATGGATATATTTTCGTATCTGCAGTGAGTTTGCTGTTCTCTTTTGTATTTTATCATACCGTTCATTTCAGTTTACCAATAATATATTCTACATCTACCTGATTCATTTGCACTTCTAAATAATGTTCAAGCTTCTTGAAACAATAAACTAATGTGTAAATGCAGCAGACAGAAATTATTTTATTGCGTCTAATACCGAACTTACAAGCGAAATACCGCTAATGCGGATGTAATGCACTTCACAAACAAAATTTAAGCAAAATCATTGGAGCCGTTTCTGAGAAGTTGGGTCTTCATATGACGTGCCTTTGTATTAAAGTAAAAATAAATAAATAAATTAGAGTACGTGCATTGATAACAAGTAAATTATATCGTAAATACGAAATGTGAATTAAATTTATTCATCCATTTACTCAGAATCGCTGCGCACTGACGGACGGACAGACCGACAGTCGATACGCCAAAAACCACTTTCTCAGATTAAAAAACCACGAAAGCGGAATATTTCTGTCCAAATCTCGCTTCCGAATTTTTTCAAGATATTATTTTTTGAATACTACATATATGAGAAAGTAAAATGTCATACCATCAAATGACACTTTTAATTTCTTTCTGCTGCATTTACACATTAGTTTATTGTTTCAAGAAGCTTGAACATTATTTAAAAGAAATAGTAAAAGTGTGAAGATATCTGGTAGTTAATGATGATAACCCAAATCATTCTGGTAGTGTGCAAATAATTTCTATAATAACTCTCAATCCTGATTCCTAATATCCTCATAACCCTAAATACCTAATACCTACATTTAAATTTTCCTTTCAATTTTTTACATTTCAATTCTCCTTTTATTTCAGGTTCACTGAGGAGATGATGCGGAGGCCCATGTAAGCACTCTTTCTCCCCATGGTACCTAAAAACACATAATGAGGAGTAGGGGCTGATTTATCATTAGGTTGAGTATGCATTAGCCCAGGGCACTGCCTTTAGAGAACAAAATAAATATTTTTTTTTCAGATTTTGAACAAGTACAATACTACAGCATCAATTTAAGAGAAGTGTAAAACAGGCATTAAAGAAAATATTTTTTACTGAAAGTTGAGTGAGAAGTGTCACCAGGTACAACTGGCAAAAGTTTAGTAAGTCTGTTACCATTAGCAGATTAATATTAATAAAATAATTTAATTAATGAATTTGCTGTTATCTGTCTTGGGAGTTCGTTGTTATCTCAAAAAATAGATCAAATGATGTGTGTTGCAAGGCATGACTGGTGAAGGTTGAACATGTCTGCCACCATTAGCAGATCTGAGATTTTGTGAGTCTGTGTGTTTTGGTAGGGATTGGGACTTAAAATATCTGGGGCATAGAAGGATTTGGGAAGTTGAAGTAAAATGATTATTTATAGGTAAATTATCTAAATTTTAAGGCAATATATGATTCTGTATGTTTTATTTCACTACCCAATGCAAATAAAAGAGGAGTTATAAATGACGTATATTTTTCAATATACAAGAACAGTTTTAGTCTTCTCTTTTTGTGGGGAGTGCTTGAGCTCCGAAGCTCCCTCTCATCTAAATCTACCCATGCCTGACACTGTCACATCCAAAACATCAAGCTGTCACTGTCAGCAAACAAAATATAGACATTTTCATCTTGGGATTTATGCAGAAGTGCCAAACTGGGAGTGAGGAAGTCATGGATGACATTATCATTTTAGGTAGTAGAGTTGGGTTATGCATGTCTAAAACAGTATGAATTCCTAAAATGAATTTAAGCCATAGAAATTCCAAAAATTTATTTTTCCGATGAGGAGAGACAGAGTGGAAGTATTCTAGACCCCTCTCCACCCCTAGGGCCACCCAGTAAAAACATCCTTTAAATATATTATAAGTAGAGTGGTTGACATTCATCATAGATGCCTTGGGACATCCTGGGCTTCTGCTTTTAAGTTGAGGTCTTGAGGTCACCTTACCTCTCATTTTGTCTCCATAGAATATGAACAAAAAATAAGCATTGCATGTATACTACTTTCATTGCTTGCCTCAGTGAGGACCTCACCTTGTAGAGGAACTTCCAGGTGTACCAGTCAAAATTTTTCCATACATGTCACATTGAGCCACATTCCTAAACAGCAATGTTTCGGGAAATAAAAATAGTTACTAAATATTTTCAAGTAAAAATTATAAATTTAATACTCATTTCTCATATATTTACATCATATATTTACAAAAATACTATACAATATCTACAAAAAAAGTTTATGTATTTGTACACAATAACACTATTCAAAATTTAAGTAAAACTATATACAGCCATGCTCTTTGTTAAAAATGTTCCAGATCAATGACTTGAACACATAATATTTACAATACTAAATCATTTTCCATGTAAGAGATAATCTCACAATGAGATCCAGAGGAATGTGTGAAACAACTGTGTTCAAGTGTGCATTAACAGATTTACAGATGAACAAAACTAAAATGAAAAAGTTCAATATCCTTCCTTAGTAATCTTCTGCAAACTTGCCATTTAACCACGTTCACATATTATATCAACCACACTGGGTTCCATAAGCACAGGATCAATACATCGATGTACTGCACTGCCAAGAATTTCATCCAAAAGAAAATGTACTAAGCTGAACAACACAAAACAAAATTGTATTACTGTTCTGTAAAAAACTTAATATTCACATTTGCAATAAGAAATAATCAGAGAAAAGAAAAATTACTTTTCATCAGCAACAAATCTCCATAGATAAAGTTGAAGGTAATGTGTATCAACCTGAATTTGTTGCAGCCCATAACGACTAAATGTTCGCAAGCGAACACATTCCAGAAATGTCTGTAACATCAAGATAGACAATACTATGCTTCACTTATTCATAATAATGAAACAAACATACTGAATTTCCTTAAGAGATAATGATATTTATTATTTTACTTCCATGAATCAGAACTTACTTTTAAACTAATTTTAATTATTCCAGTAAGAATGGATACTTTTGAAAATTCAACAGAAGAAAAAATTTCAATTCGTTCAGAGAAAAGCTTCTGAATGTTAGTCACCAAACTGGAATCCAGATGACTTGGTCCATAAGAGGACCAATTTGAACGATATGCATATCTAGATACATTGATGCTGAAAAATTTCAATCTGATAAAACCTTTTCATTTAAAAAACTAATAAAAATAGAAGATTAAAAAAACAACAACTTACCTTTGTGTTCGGCGACTAGAATCAGAACTTCTGTCTGTTCTCTGCCCTTCTTCATAAAGTGCTCCTACTTGACCATCAACTGCTGCAATGTCTTCCACAACTCTTTTCATCACAGCTCTAACAGTTCTTGGTTCAATTGTATGCAACCAGTCACGTGTTTCAACAGATTTGCGGAGCATCTGTAAAATAAAAATAATCAACTTCATAAATGCAAAACATAACATAAAATGAAGTAAAATATATTGTGGAACTTTCCTATGATGATACACAATATTTATTGTATATTTTTTACTTCTGATACATTAAAAAAAGTTCCATCAAAACTGTGATCTGATGAGCCCTAAAGCCCCACAAAAAAAAAAAAAAAAAAAAAAAAAAAANTTGATTGCAGTAAGTGTATTAACTCACAGAACTATAGTTGTCTTGACATAATTATGTACATGGTTTTATTCCTCACCAAATACTATTGCAAAAATTACAAATAATTCTGACTCTTGCAACTGAAAGTAATTAAGACCAGTGGCAGCTTGAATGGTGATGGGAATGAATAGCCCCATCACCTAAATATTCTTGTGTTGCAAAGTGTAAAAGTTTTTTCATTTCTCCACATGAAATGCATATAATTAAACGAGAAAATGTAAGTAAATAAGAGGACTATTTACTCAAATATTAAAAGCTTAAGCACAGAAAATTATAGATGTTACCACTTTCAAAATCGCAAAGAAAAACAATTCAAATAACTGAACTACAACCTATGATTTCATATGAAATTTATTCATCACACATCCTTAAAATTATGGAGGAACCCAATAATCCTTTCAGCTTATTATTAAAAGAAAAATTACAAAGAAACTGAACATTGAATCTGAACTGACAGAAATAAATTCAATGTTTGGATAATGATAAATGCAAAGAAGATTAAAAAAAAGAAGTATTAGCATTAGACAAATGGAAAACTTCAGAAATTAATATGAAATATATTAAAAAATCAGCAAAACCCTTATATTTTCCAGCAAAACAACATGAATCATAATTAGAGCAAATTAAACATCTCATTTTAAATTTTGGAAATTTTTGTAAGTTTTGTACAATCAGGTAATGTTTAAAAAAGAATTGTTTTGTCCTGTTTTCCAATCAATCAGAATATTTTCCCAATTTTTAGTACTGTGACAATTATTTTTAACACAAAAATACAATTTATTATCATTATGAATATTATGTATTCTGTTATTGGTTAGTTAAAAAAAACTAAATATAATAAACAAGGAATTAATAAAACACACAAACTTTTATTAGTGGGTTATCAAAAAAGCTATAATTGAAAATTAAATAATTGGAATATATAAAATCTTCCTATATATGCAAGATGGATACATATTGTTGGTGAAATCAAGGAAAAGCAGTGAGTTTCCCAATCTTTCTAAGATAATGTTTTACTTGTTCTATGCCTTGCTGGATCAACAACAGCTGTTGAAAGGAAATTTCATTTTCAAACAGTAAGGTATGTACATGTGAGAAATCAAGACTTAATTTTGATGCATTTAATGTAATTCTAATTATTAGACAATATTATGCCATTGTATAACAAATTTCAAGAGGAAATTATAAAAAAAGAAAAATTTGTTACAAAAGGTTGTTGGTATGATCCTGAAACTTCCCTCTATCTCTAAAGTGGTAACTAAGGGAAAGAATAGTTAGAAAAATGTTCAGATTTAACAAGCTTATCAAAATTGAAAGAAGTCATTATCAAGCTGTCTACATGCTTGTCCACAGCCAAGTCCATTTGCCACCCTGATCTCTACAATATTACATTGATGGTGGCTGTCATGTGCCCAAAACAGTCTTATGCTTCACAAGGACAGGTAAAGAATAAATTCTTAGGAGGGGGGGGGGGCATTAGAGTGTCTTAGGGGTATGAAAAATCCCATAGCTAATTGGAAAACTGGTGGTTCTCCGTTAGAAATTTTTAAAAATTTTGGATAAAGATTACATTTAAGATGAAAAACAGACATCAAACTGAAAAGAAGTAAGGACAGTAAGTTAAGAAATTTCTCAAAAAGTAAAACAATTAATTGTAAAAGCATGCATATAAAAACCTCTGCTTTTCACTCATAATAGCAATAGCCACATAATTTTAGTTTAGTCATGGGATGAAACCATAGAAGTACTTTTTTCTTACTTTATTGACTTTGTAAATAATTAGAGTTAACTCCATAACAAAAAAAAAAAAAATTGAGCTTAGCTTCATCTGGTTGTACTCAGTATCAACCCTTGATATCATGCCTATACACCTTTGCCCAGTGACTGCTGAAGTACTTAAAAAAATCCTCTCGAGATGGAAAAGTCTCCCTAAAGCCACCCTTGATGCTGTAACAAACAAGGATGTAGACAGTTCGACAAAAGCAATTTTGTAGTAGAAAAATAACACAACTTTATGAAATGAATGATGTTAGTTTGTATTATCTTTGGGTTTAACACATTTTGTTGTTGTGTACACTTTTCTAAATATCTTTATTCTTGTGTAAACTAGACTACATAGAAACAATGCTTTTATAAATGTTGGCACTAAAAAGAGAAAATATTTATTAAACTGATTTTATAGCATTTCATATCAAATTTCAGGGTATATAAAATGTACATTATAAAAAATAAAAGTTAACTTTCTAGATATACATCAATACATTCAAAATACTCCACACGCATAGTAAATATTCTGAATATTTAGTCAATATTTTGGGTAATAAATGTCATCTTTTAGTTTTAATAAACTATCTAAATTTTAAATAAATTTATATTAATAATAATTATAATATGATTAATAACCTAGGGATCTGCTAATGCAAATGCATCATACCTCTTTTAAACTTGAAGTTCACTTACCAACATTTCTACAATGACAATTATTTCTAAAACACCATGACAATTATTGACAATTCTATAGAATACATTCCTCACTTGTGTAGCAAATAACACAAATAAAAGTATACTTAATTATAGAAAAAATAGGTCGCCCATACAAATACTAACCTGAGAAACACTTAATCCTTGCATGCGCACATAATGATTAAGAAGGTCTTGAGCTGAAGCCTGCATATTTGTCCTCAACTCCATCTCTTGAGTCAGCTCTCTAGCTCTAGAGTCTTCTATATTGAACCACTCATCAGTTACACTTAGCTAAAAGTTAATAAGTAATATGATTTAGAATTTTGTATTCCCAACTAGTTTTCCAGAAGTAATAAGAAAAAAAAAGTCATTCTCATTATTCTCAAATTATACATAGTTTCATGGAAGTATTACAGTACTTTCAGTACATCAAGTTTTACAAAATAACTCAGTAAAATACATTGAATTGAATGTGAGTTTTTCTTGAAAACTAGTTGGGAAACCTATCTCCTATCATCAACTAATACTGACTTTCCAATATAGGGATATCTCCATACATGTTTTACGATTCACTCAAACTTAGAATTAAAATATAATTTTAAAGAAAATAAAACTTTCAGTAATTTAGTGTCACCAAAGAAAAGGAACCCCCAAAAACAGATTCAGCATCTACAGAATAAATTGCAATAAAGATTACATGAGTCACACAAAATTAAAAATTGAAATTAGATAAAACCAACATGTTAAAAACATTAAATATTGGACATTTTGAAATTCTCAAAGGAACATTTAAGGAATGAAAAATACAACGTTACCAGAGATATTGAAATATGTTACAGGTCATTTACAACTGCTGGCTTGAAAGCAAGAACGTATTAACACTTTCTAGAATAGATTGTTGTACTTAGAGGTATCTTTTGAGAATGATTGAATTTCAGACTTTGTACATCCCTTTACCACCGTAGAAGTGCAAGACGATATATTGGCAGTCAATTAATATTGTATTTACCAAACAGCACTTCTGATAAGTAAATCAAACCTTACCAGATAGTGTACACTAGAACATTCAAACTCCAGACACATTTTTGACAGTAGTAACAAAAGTGCAGGAGGAGCCTTGGAGTCTCCAGTATTACAGAATCCTCGAGCAACTGCAGTAATATGATGCAGGAATCCCACAACTAAGTTTTCTCTCACATTATCAATGCAAAACACTTCCTGGAAATTTGGCTTGAGAACAAATGTGAGATCCGGTTGAGCAAATACCTGAAACAACATAAGTTTGTATGATACAATTACATTACAAAAAGAAGTCAAAA
This sequence comes from Laupala kohalensis, assembly GCA_002313205.1. Classification (NCBI taxonomy): domain Eukaryota; kingdom Metazoa; phylum Arthropoda; class Insecta; order Orthoptera; family Trigonidiidae; genus Laupala; species Laupala kohalensis. The sequence continues at coordinate 296,622 of NNCF01126266.1, forward strand.
ATTTTTAATATGATATCAACCAATTTGAGAAAACAAAAGGAGAAAATATAAATGTTAACTCTTCATTAAATTAATACAATTTCTTTTATATCAGAACACTTGTTCCCAAAATTTTAAAGTCGTGAAGAAGTTTACAGTATAAAAGCAGTTCACAGAGTACTATTCTTAAAAAACAACAACATAGTTCTATGTTCATATTGCTTATGTTAAACATTCAATACAGCATGTTATTATATAGTTGGATATCAGTGAGGCGATACTAGTATTCATTTTTAAAGAATAAATGAAAGATGTTGTCTACTAGTAAAATATTTATACAGATAGTACTATCGCCAGCTTAGCTGGCATCTTCAGTCTGACAATGCCAAGTATCAAAGGGTAAATGTGCCCTTTGGCCTTTTCATACTTGGCATTGTCAGACTGAAGATGCCAACTAAGCTGGCGAAAGTACTATCTGAATAAATATTTTACTAATAGACAACACCACATCTTTCATTTATTCTTTTAAAATGTTATTATATATTGCATTTATGTTATTTTCTTTATTATTTCTTTCAATCTTTTCAAAGAGCACTATGATATGTTTGAACTCTGAAGAGAAACAATGTTTAGACTGGGAATTCCATTCTTACCAAAAGATCCTGAAGGACTCCTTTAACTTTTTCAACAGTAGCTAATACAAGAGATGTAAGAAGTTCTGACAGGCTACTAGAACTATCTCCATCTTGACTCACAACTTTTGGAGCAGCTAAACTTTGCCTGACTGATGATAAGGCATCACTGAAGTGAGTCTTCAATGATTGCAGATGAAACCGACATTGTCTATGTCCAGCTTTTAAGACAATATCAGTTCCAGTCCTACAATTGCAAGTTAAATTATATTACAAATGAAACTTAGGATTAATATTACTTTCCTTCAAATAAACAAGAGTATCATTCAAGAGTTACACATTTTAATCATTCAAGAGCTACACAACTTCAATAATATATTTCATAAATGATAGCAAGAAAACATATATGTAAAGAACAATTTCTATTATAATTCATTCCCAAATGGAATCGACTAGAAATCAACAGGTGTTCCAAAATTTGAAAAAACAGCACTGTCTCTTTGGGTGTGTCTTGATAATAAATTAAAACAGTAGAAACAAAACCATGGATAAAAATAAGATTGAGATGAGGCTACAAAAATAATGCACTTAACACTGTTTAGTTTGTGTAAAGATTAAACAATTTGCAGTAATAAAAAGACAATAAGAAATGGAAGTAATATATACGATAAAAGTGATTTAATAACATGAAACATCTTTGTATCAAATGTACTATGTTGTATTACACTTGATTAATCTTTTTTTACTTATTTTAAATGCACCAATCAATTGATTTTAAAAATTTAATCACAAATAATTGATTCTTTTTTATTTACGTTTTAGTTTTAAGTTGCCAGATTCCTAACACAGTCTACTATATGTGCCTTTTTGGGAACTTATATTGTAATAATTTATTCTTGTAATATAACCATACACTAAAAATTATTAAATTCATTCCTCATCAAGGTGGTACCTTGATAGCTAAACCTGGAAAAGAATGGAGAAGTACAATAGATTGTCATACCTAGCAAAATCTGAATCCGTAAACAGTGTTCTCATAGCCTGTAACCTTCGATGAAAACGATCTAGTGCTCTGACAAGAACAACTGTATCTCCAATGTCTTGCTCTTTTTCTACACGAGCACTAACAATTTTAAAATATCGGTCCATGTTGTTGTTTACAAAACTTCCAAGTTGAGAAGAAGCAACTAAATCGAGGTCACTGTTGACATGAATTATCATTAATAAACATTAAATTATTGTATTAATACATCAGCCACACAATCCACTTACTTTTTTAAACACAAACATTAATAAACCTGTCTGGAAAGAATCACAACAATACTTCACACAAAATTCGACTTACCTATTAGTGTCAGGATTAAATGGCCTATTGATAAACATGTCATTGTATGATGCCATAACCAGACATAAATCTCCCAAAAATCCTGAGCTTCCTTGATCCACAAACTCAATAATATCCTAAAAATTACTTAAATTACATTTTTACTTTTTACAAAAAGAATGTACTTCATGAAATATATTTTTCTGTCACTCACCTGATTTTCTGCTAGTTCTAAATGTTTAAGCTGTTCTGACAATCGTGTACTGGCATGTGATAGAAAGTCAGCGCATAAAGAATCTGCTGGTTCCTTCAACTGAAGTAATAAATCAACTGATTCTGCCAATTCCTTTGCAGTAGCCTTTATATAAGAAAATGCAAGCATTTATAATAAGCAATAAGCACCTTTACTCTGCTAATTAAACATGATAAATTCCCAAAAGCACTCCATTGGTTATACACAGTAAACTAATTTTATATTAACCATTAATAATTGTAAAATATTTTGATCAAAGATTATTAAAATTGTTTCTTTGATATTATCTTAAAAAGTGAATTAATGGTTTAATTACTGGCATATTCAAGCACTCAAAAGGCTGTCATAGACAGCAGTTATTGTCTAACATATCACTTACACTGAAGTCGAGTTTTAAAATTTGTAGTTTTTAAGTACATTACTTTATAATATTATAATGAAGAATTTCTTTCAAACTCTTTGGAATATGTCATTCAATTAATGTAATGTAAATACAATCCATGCTGCAAAACTCATGAACAAAATTATTTTTCTCTCTTATAATTATTCTTCAACATAGTCAACAAAATTTTTTAAAAGCAATATTTTTTCTACGTGTTAATTTACCATGCATAAAAAATAATTTTGTAAAAGAAATCCATTTCAATGCACACAAAGTGGCCCTGTGGCATAGTGCCAAGCACATACGCTTTCTACTTTTAGTAATGCTGGTTTAAACCGTCTGATCCAAGTAGAATTCGCAGTGGTGGACAAAACTGAAGGGGTACTCTTGTTTCCCCTGCTTTTCATTCCACCAAAACATTCACTCATCATCATTTGCCCTCATGTCATTCATGTATCATCCGCATTGAGGAGGTGTGTCTGGCACCCTTGTAATTCCCCTGCCATATTAAAAGAGTCATCATATCATCCTTCATCTCTGACACCTTCAAGAAAAAGAAAGGAGTTAAGAAAACACAAATTCAAAAATACTCACCTCTTTACTCTTAAATTGATCTCTTAGTTTCTTTTTCAGCTCTTCTACTATAGTTTCACAGTCACTCTGTATGCCTTTGAATGAAGCCATATTCCCATATTGCTGTAAAACTCTCTGAGCATGAATATAATCCTGAACTGCCTGAAAACATAGAAAATACAAATTTATTTTAATCCAGAGATCACCAATCCTTTATTGTAAGTAAATATTTTTAGGACCAAAAAGCAAATGAAAAAAAATGTACATATGAAAAAGCAAATCACAAAACTCTGATTGACAAGTTTCTCAAATATGAAATGAAGTCACAATAATTCACTCAAGGATTCCAACAACTTCTCCTCAATATATCTCTTCATAAGTACATTAATGAAAATAAAAATTATATATTACAAAAAATTAGTGACCAAGGTTAAAAAGTACCTTCATTACTTGCTAGTTTTCCCTCATCTAAAACTGACCAGATGAAAATAATTTCTACCCCAAGGATGAGATATATTCCACAAATAATGTTTCATAGTATATTAGTAAGATGATGATGATAATAATAATAATAATAATAATATGTTTTCAATTTAAGAAAAGTTTTCAATAAAAGAAAAATACTGATTTCATTTACTTAAAATCTTTAAAAATAATTTTTAACATAATTTTTTTATACGATATTTTTAAGGAATTGTAAAGTCTTTATATGAAATACATAAAAATGTTTTCACATCCTTTCTTTTACTATTTGGGAACATGTTTTTGGGTACCTCACCCACTTCATCACCCAAGCACAACAAAATAAGAAAAGTTTTGGCATAAAAAACATTCTGCAGAAGAAAGCTATAGTTGGTCTTGACTAATTATACCCCTGAAAACATGATCATGACCTCAATAGTCAGTTTATAATAGACATTGATTTCAGGTCAATGAAATATAAAATATTTTCTTATTTACAAGGTTTATACATCTCAACTTGTATGTTAGATGTACAAATTCTATTATATTCTTACAGTGGTTACTACAATCAAAACTTATATTGAAAAAAAAAGGAACATTTTAGGAATATTAAATTTGGTCAGATTGAAAAATCGGTAGAAGTTATGCATTTCTGGAACAAAAAATAAAACAACAAAGAGATGGTTTTATTGAAACATTTTACCATTCATTTTGAACTACTGGCTTGGTAAAGAAAATTTATTCACCTCTTTAGGAATACATAGTTAAATTCCAACATTCCATTAGAAAACAGTTTAATTTCATAATTCAACCATCTGCCAGCCACTGTAGTGCAAAATCAGTCAGCAGAAGTTGAGGATGGGATCTTTTAGATATTTTATCTAAGTAGATATGAATATCACAAAGTAGATTGAAGTCTGTAGACATTAAGATCGTAATGTAAGGTAACACTAATGGTTACTAATTAAAAATTTACAACCTTCTATGGACAAATTTTATTTTTATATTTTGTGAAGAGCTCACAAAAAGTCCATAAAAGGTCATAAGTTTTCATTATTTATTTAATCATATTACATAATGGATATTAATAGTAGTAGAACTAATGGTTATTGTAGAAATTAAGTATTAGATAATGAATAATGAAAGTTAATGATGATGGAAGAATGGTCCTGAATAATTAAATGTTACATGTACAAGCCTAAAAGAAAATTTTGTTTCTCAAGTTTTTGGATAATACATTAATTATATTTAAATTGACCTTAATTCAATACCTATAATAAATAAATCACTTTTGTTAGTAAAAATTAATATAAACAAATGAAATATTCATAGTTGAATTAAAAAAATAATACTACTACTAAACATAACAAAGCTGCTTTTCATAAAAGGCATTGAGAGAGAAAAACTAATTAACTGTTTCTGTTCAAGATTCAATTTATGGAATGGGAAAAAAAAGGAAAAGTTGAGTTTGTAGCCTGTTCATTTACTCTGTACTTACATCTATAAAAAAACATTTATTCTTGAAAAGGAAAGAAAGAAACACTAGTTTACAAAATCCACAGTTCAGTGGAATGTAAATACATAAATACATCACCTGCGAATACTCTCCGTCTTGGATTCTAGAAGTTAACTGCCCTGGTAACTTAAATAAGAACTGTAATCTTTTAAGTAAAGAATGAACGCCAGATAATTCTGAAATCTGCTGTCTTGAGTCCTAAAATGAAAAGTAAGGATTTTTGTATACGCAAAAACTTATTTTTTTCCCTTTGAACATTAATTTGCTAAACTATTTTGTGAAAATCATTTACCTGAAGGGTACAAGAAATCTGTTCAGAAAAAGAAGTAATAGATTCCATATTCTTCGCAAGGAGATCCATTTCATCCTCCATTCTTTTGAAATCACTTTTCATCTTATAGAAGAAAAAAATACCAATGTTAAAATTATAGTATACTATACATGATTATTTGAAGTTATGTAAATGAGGAATGAACTATACCTTTCTAACAGTATCTGTAGCTGATATGAATTTGTTATAGTTTTCATAGACTAATGTTTGCATGTCAGAATGCAAAGCTTGAGTATCTTGAACAACTTCACTCTCTTGATCCATAATTTGCTGTAATGTGCAATCCTACAGGGAGAATTTGTTAAGAATTAAGGATAGGTTAAAGTATTATATCCACACTTGACACACCATATTTATACCTTTAAAAGTTTCTGCAAATACATGTCAGGATTAAAATGTTGCCCGTTAATATCATACGGATTTCCTGCCATTTCTGCCATAACAAATAATTGAATATTATATTTGAGTTACTGATAGATACCCTAAAAATTGAGATCAGTTTGAGAGATTGAGACCTTTGACAATATGTTGACATTAATGAGTTCTAGGTTACGACGCGTGTAGCGTTAGTGATGGTGTGCGTGGTACATTTCTTTAGAGCGGTCATCATGGCTAATTTGAATCTAAATTGAACTATACTCCTATAATGTAACTAGAAACTTGAGAGTATAGGTTCCATACTCATATCATATATATAAGGATGTGAGTTTAAAGCGATCGATATTTTATGCTGGCACTTCCCTTGGCGTTGCGGTATTTGTGTAGCGTATTCGCTGTGTTGGGATAAATATTTGAAATTTTCACAAATATCACAAACATGCCATCTTTACATGGTCCCAACCATAGAGTTAAAGATAAATATATGTCTACGGTCCCAACACTCAAATAACCCAATAATGCCACACATATTTTCTTATACCAATGATGGATGGGATGTATTTGTTTTAATTAAAGAAATATTTATACTGTTTCGTTTTTCCATCGCTTATAAATGTTCCAGCTTTTATTAAAGAAATGGTGGAATAAGAAAAGTCAAAATATAGGGGAAAGAACCAGGATTACAACAAATCTCGATCATGCGCGCTCAACTGAGCGAACCACGCAAACCAAGTGTGGACGGTTCACACTAATATTTGCCTTATTTGAGTCCTTTGATGTGAGACTAAAAGCCGACAAGAGGACGGATATGGGTGATCGCGTGTTTGCGTATTTGCCACAGTAGAGCAAATACATCGAATTCAGAGAAGTAGCCAGGAAGTAGCACATCTACACTTGGCCTTGTTGGCAAATACACAAATACGCAATGCCAAGTTTTTTTGTTTTTTTTTGTGGGGCTTTAGGGCTCGTCAACAATGCCAAGTGCCGGCGTTAAATATATTGTGTGTTTGATAATTATTTTATGTTAACAATTCTTTTCTGGAAGTGTTTTTCGTTTTCCTTTTGCTTTATTGCAATATGGGTTTTATTTTGGTTCTATTGCCTTTTTGTTATGAATTATAATTGGAAAGTTGAGTGGAGCACAACTACACGCGTCGCGTCGTAACCTAGAACTAATTAATGTCAACAGAGTCAAAGGTCTCAATCTCTCATACTGATCTCAATTTTTAGGGTTTCTATCAGTAACTCAAATATAACACGTTTTTTTTGTTATTCTCCGACATAAAATTTTTGAAGTATTTCCATCTGTGAACCCATGTGTACCTTCGGGGTTTTGGGACACAAACTTTACAGTATTTAAATACTTCCCGCACCAATTTTTGTTTTTGGTATGCATTTTGGACTATCTAGACCGACTGTGGAAATATTTATCTTGATTTTCATTGATTATTCATCTTAACGATCAGAAAAATATGATACTGACGAAAACCGTATATATAGTTCCATATTCCGTTCAGAGTATTTAAACCTTTAGAACACAAAAGAGGATAGTTCGCATTATCGGTAAATACCAACCCCGAAATTCATGTAAACCTTGATTTAGAGAATTAAATACTTTCCTTCTCCCTTGCATGTACACATATGAAGTAGCCTTGTTTTTTATTATTAAAATAATTATATTAAAAAGAATGATTAAAATCTTAACCCTGCTTCAGAAGAAACTGTCTTGCTCACAAGCACAACATCGTACTTGCGTATCAGTCACTTTTTGCCAAAAAGTGCCATAAAATGCGGGAATAATTTTGTATAATTCCTTTCCAAAAATATAAAAGTTATTAATAAATTGAATCCCTTCAAATCCGCGGTTAAAATTTATTTAATGCACTATTCCTTCTATAATGCGAAAGAATTTACTGATTTTAATAAAAGAAGTTAATCAGAGATCCAATTTACCAATATATTGTTTTCCATATGATTTTGGATGATGTTAGTGGTGGTAATTTCTCTTATACTTTGTAACACCATTGTTATAGTACTCTATATAGTGATTAATTTACTTTTTTTTCAAGCGTATTGTTTTTGATCCTTTTTATGGATTATAGTTTATTTATAACTGTACGCAACCTTAGCACGGTTGTATACATTATCTCTGTAACCCCATCTTGACCCGGGCTTTTCTCCGGTTTTCCTTTGGTTAGTGCCGGATTTTCCATAGGCGGGAATGTCATTTAATACTTTTGTTATTTTTCTACATATATCAACGATTCATTTTGAAATAATAAATGGATAACAGTACATACGCTTTAAAATATTTTTTATAAGTATTAAATCCTCCTCTGTCCTTGATCCCTTGATCGGAATTGATGGGATGGTCCCTTACTTGTTTCTGGAGAGTAACTTATTTTATTATCCCATGTGGTCAAACGCAGTTTGCAACTGATTTTTGACAATAAAGTTTATTTATTTATGAATCAGTATAAAACAACTAATTCGTACTAAACTCGGATGTTTTGGTTTCGTTATTCTTTTTTTGACGAATTATGGACCAAAACAGGCATTGCTGTAGAAAGTTATGTTTCCCGCGTTTTATGTTTCTTGTTGAATCCGGTAGATGGCTAAGAAAACATTTCATGCAGCCTGCATGCAGCTCTGTGCAGTTCATGTAGTTTATAGTCTGTGATGCAGTTGTTGGAAGTTATGTCGGAGCCAGTGTGAACCCTGATCATTGTTGCTGTAGTTGAGCAATTTTGATATTAGCAGATATTAGGCTGGCGGATCTGATCATGAATTCAGTGTAATTTTTTTGTGAAAATGTTTTAAATATAAAAATAGTCTAATGTTATTGTTTTGTTGTGTTGTTCAAAGTAACAATTACTTTTGTGTATAATTATATACCTGCAAAGAAATTTACGAGGTTTCACATAACCATGTTAGAAAAGAAGTCGTTTGATAAAGAGGAACTTGATGATCAACAGAATGATTGTCAGGATCATGTTATTTGTGATGAAAATAATGAGGTAATGTGTTTTTCATCATTAGACCATTTGTGTGATGCTGTCTGTTATATCAAATTTATATTCCCATTTTAATCTTATTGAGATGCAGTGAATAAGATTTTACTTTTTTATGTAGCTTACTGGAACCAACACAGAAGTTATATTAAGTCCAAGAAAACAAAAACTTCGTAGTTGGTTAAATAAGAATCTTAAAATTGAGATGACTGATGGAAGAATTTTGATTGGTATATTTTTATGCACTGATCGTGATGGAAATGTTATATTAGGATCGAGTAGTGAATATTTAAAACTGGAAGGTAATATATTTTATTAAGTGTATTTATTAATGTCAAACTTTTTGTTGGCATTTGAAGCCAGCCTGTAGAAGCTTCTAAGAACTAAAGTTTTTGGTGAGGTAACCAAATTTTAAATTGTCACAAAGATAGCTATATAATATTTGAGAACATTGAATTTTAAAAAGTATTTAACTTTATTTCATTATTATTTTGTTGAAAAGAGTGATTAACTGTCTTGCAAATATGTTATGCTGTAAAGAGAGTTTTTATTGAAATAACAATGATGAACATAAGATGTGATGTGTATAATAAGCTGTAATTCTCATAAGACTGATGCTGATAACAGAAGATAAAACAAAAAATACAAAATTAATATATTTTCAATTCCAAAACATAATTTAGAAATGTGAGAATATTGTTGTACAAATGTGATAAAAATTCTTTATATTATTAAAAAATAAATTCAATAGATTAAAAAAATCTGAGTGAGGTGTAGGTCACAAAGCCCTAGTTCCATTTGCATGGAATAAATCCAAATAAAACTTTTCTAGTTGAGATGCTGAACATTTATATTTTTTGTTATTATATTGTTTTATGTACTGAACATTTAAGGTTATGGAAATAATCAGGTTAATCCAGAGGAAAAACGTACTTAAACAATAATCTGAACATTTTTAAGTTATTGAGTTATGTTGACTTAAATGTCTCATATTTTTAAGGATAAACTGTGATTTTTGTATTTAGTTTGGAAATTGTTGTTGCATTTTCCACTCCAAATGTCTCATTCTGCTCATAAAATTCTATTTAATTGTTTTGTTACCTGTTCAGGAAATTTTTAAATATTAAACGTTTAAATACATGAACTGAACTGTTATTTTGATTCTTACAGATGGGGTTAATATTGAAGAACCAAGAGTTTTGGGCTTAGTGATGGTACCTGGGAGACATATTGTGTCGATTTATTTTGACGATGGTATGAATTTTAGTGCTGATGTGATGTAATTTAATTTATGTTTTTAAGTTATGTATATATATTATATTTTGAAATAAACTGTGACATTCTGTACATATTCATTCATAAGGAAGTCCTTTATATGCACTGGTATTTTCCCTCCTACATTTTCATAACTTTCTACCCATTACCTGCACATTCTCCCTTCCTTTTGAATTGGTATTACAAATTGACACAGGCTAATTTGCTGCATTAAAGCAGTTTCTATTTTTGCTCTTAGAAAATTTTGTCTTCTTGCTTATGAAATAATAAGTAACTCTGTGTCAATTAAGGATAAGGTCTTCTCGAAATTGAATACATGATATCATATTAATAGCTTAATAGATATGACTTTAAAGACAGATGACCCTGAGAAAAAGCGGAAATATGAGTATTATTAAATTTAAAGTACTTACATGGTTGTTACATTTAGTTACATGTGTACAATAATAATGATTCAGTGTGTTTTGATGTCTGAATAGTTCGTAGATGTGGAAAACTATTTAGTTGCTTATGATCATGTAAACAAGATGAATTTATGATTTCCTTTATTATTTTATGGGAAAAGGGTCCTTGTTAGGCTCCATTAGATTCAGTGGAAAATTTAAAATCCCAATAAAACCTTTGGATGTTGAAAAATACGTTTCTACAAATAAAATGCTTTCGTAATGGAACAGTCTTGCTACTGTAGGAATATTTTCCATTGTGACTGAAAAAGTGAATTTATGCCTGTTGCATCTGCTCTGTGGACTATTAACTTTATTGTACAGTTATTTACAAATACCCTCTCAATTAAAATTTTATCTGAAATAATGACTAAATACATAAAAGAAATTTTATTCATGTTAGCGAAGCTGAGCAAGTTTTGCAACATTAATTGCATATTTAGTGGATACAATTAGTTCGGTTGTTAATATATGATTGCTTGATGCCAAGAGTCAATGAATTTCAGGTTTGTGTCCATGCAGAATTTAAAAAAAATAATTTTTAAAGCTATTGTTTCTCTTTGTTTCAATGTGTGTAGTCTTATGAACATTAAATTTTTTTGCTAACCAACCTAGGTATGTGGAAGGAGAATACTATAAGGGAATATGGATTGTCAAAGTCTGATATCTTGTATTAATTTTTAATTTATAAATTAATATAATTGATAAATACTTTTTTTATAATGAACAATTATTAAAGCCAATATTATCTTCAACCTTAAGAACCATGTTATGTTGAATTAACTTACAATAGACAATTCTTTGTGTAACTTAAACTTTTTTGGAGATTAAGTTGAATGAAGTCAGGAAAATGCAATCAATTTCATAAAGAATAATACTGATTTTTAATTGATCAAAAATTTGTTGTTTGAAAGGTTTTTTTTGTTTCACATTCATTAAGTGATGCAATTTTAAACTTGAAATATGATCACTAGTAATATATTTTGCTGGTGTATTGTTTTGTTCTTAACTTTGTCAGATTTTTGTTTGTCTCCCACTTGACTATTAGGTATTGTCAGTTTGCTTTTCTTGAAAACTTGTGTATATAAGATGAATTTCTTTCCCCTCGAGCAATAGTTTTTATTATATAAAGCAATGAACATACTTCTATTGCAAAATTTTTATTTAGTTTCATGTTGTGTAGTTATTTTGTGTATCATTTTTCAATAATTTATTGAGACAGTTATTACTTATGGAATAATTTTCAGGGAAAACTTAATCAGAACACATGTTCTTACCTACAACTTGTAATATCCTCAACGGAAGGTAAAAATGTAAAATCATAAATATTATAAGAATGTATTATTCCACTTTGTAGATATATAGTATCTGTATTGCACTACGCTTGCAAACCTTAAAAGTGGGTCAAAGTGGCATTTTGCTGAAACACTGACTTATTGTCATATCTTACCTATTTCGCAATTCACTAAATAACAGTTTAGGTTGCTCAGTTTGACAAACAGTATCTAGAGTAAAAATGGAAGATTTGTAAGTAAATAAACATTTTTGTCTCATACTAAAAAAATGTTAAAATTAATCAGCTTATAGTTTTATGCTTTACCTTTTTAAATTTTACTGTGATACTTTTTAACATAAACAAGACTCTTTAGATCTTCAAGGAACTCACTATATATTGAAAGATTGATTTTGTTTTTGACTTGTACAATATTAAATTATTATAATTTCTCTGTTGAATGAGAGGCAATAATTCAGCAAAAAATTTTTAAAGTGTATTCTTCTCAAAACTTAAAAAATGTTACTTTAACACCTTCAAAATTGAATTATGTCTATACTTTGTTACATCACTTTTGTTTCAGCCATTTCAAATGTTAATGGAACCTGATCAAATATCACTGAAAAAATAAATGGGATTTGTGATTTAGGAGATAGGAAGTCTTACTTGGGATGTCAGCTCGCATACTGGTGAGTTTTTTCCTGAAATATCAGAGCAAACAAAAATTCAATGTTCTTTTAATTTTAAATAGCACTACATATTTTTTATTAAGTAAAATATTAAGTCTTTTCCTTTCATTGGTCATTGTACATATTAAATTTCTGTGAATCTTAATGGAACATTTGGACCTTTATCTCATCTTCTTGCTTATTTACATAAATATTATATGAGTTTTTAATAGTACTATTTATTGTCCTTGCACAAATAATTGAATTACTTGTTATATATACCAGGAAACAGGGTGTATTTCTTATATATAAAATGCAAATCCTTGTGTACCAACACTTTAAATTCCCAAGGGAAAGTATCATGGCTTTTATCACCTTCTCCCTTTCCACCACATTTCCATCACCACAACTTATGAATTAAATTCAGAAGTAGAGAGCTCATATGTACAGTGGTTATTTTGTTGTCACTAGAAATTATTTAATAATCAGTGAGTCATAAAACTAACAATATGGCCATCCTATTTGAACGTAATTGTTCAATTTAAACTCCTTTACTTTCATGTATTTTTTGTAAGAAATTTTAATACTCTCATACAGTATTTAACATTCTTTCAATCTATTCATTCTCCCACATAGAAGATATACTGTACACTCAATATGTATATATAAAGAATAATAATATAAATAGTAATATGGTTCATATGAAATTGAGATGATCTCTTGATGTACTTTAAAGACATCATTGCATTTTGCATTTGACATTGTTTCATTTGTCCAAATTTTTCTTTTTCTTTTTCCAAATGTATGTAATGAGGTAATGGTTGAATGAATTTATGATAATGAAATATTAGGGTGGTCAGACTCTATTGTGATTAAAGGTCAGGTCCAACAACTTTCCTCCTTATGTAACGGGAGAAGTAATCAGGTTTCCAACATTTACAACTTCCAGGAACTAGGAACCAATCATAGTACAATCGAACCTGTAAAACAATTTTCGACACTTTAGAGGAGAGGAAACATTTTGCACATTTAAATTAATTGTTATAGTAGTATTCCAGTTGTATGATAAACACTTAAATTGTTTTTGTGTTTGAGTTATTTGGTTTGTTCAATGGACAGTCTTTACATGATTTCTTTGTGTCTGTATATTATGTTTTATTGCATGTAGTGCTCAAAATTAAAAAAAAAACTTTTTTGTTATTTCAGTGTTGATGGCTGACAGTAAACTTAAAAAGCTTCTGTATAATTAATTAAAGAATGAGAAAATACAGAAGTAAATTTTACAACTAGTTATTTTTGAGTAATATGTGGAAAGCAAGATAAAATATATGTTATTTGTAATAACTAAAAGTGTGTTGTTTAATAGAGACACTAATTCTGTAAAAAGTTTTCACTGAGTAACATAAACAAAAATTTTAATTTTTGTCTGTATTTGTACATTCTTTTTCATGTTCTGAACGACTATTAATAGATTAATTTGTTCTTTTTATTAAAGTTTTAAAAAAAATTTCATTTCTTGATTGGGTCTTCACTGAATATTTTTTAAAGATATTCACCCTAGTTCACTACATGCCCTGGTTTTTAACAAGCAATTATTATTATTATTAACAAAGTTATTGTGAATTAATGATTGATCAGAATATTTAAATAAATAATTAAATGTTTTACAACTGTACTATTTCTTGAATCACTATTTTATTTTATGATTTACCACCTTAATGAATAAAATTTTTGAAAGATAGGATTAGAAATACAAATTACAAATGTACCTGGAAACATCCTATCTCATCTACACCATCACAGTGAGAGGGTTTTCTTGTTGACGATGCTGTTGATGCATTTGGAGCTCCAGCTGCATCAGGGGCTGAACCTGCTCTCTTGTGCAAGTATTGCTGGTAGTTTTGGAAATCTTGTACTGGAGGAGGACTATCTGCTGCTACTGGATTTCTATATGCTGGCCACCGAGCATTGGCTGGAAGATAGGTATCCGGGTAGTAAATTTCCGCAACCAAAAGGCTAACCCACCGAGGTGATGAGAGGCATCCTCCATCCATGTAGTGACACCGTGTTTGTCTAAAAATAATATAAAGTTAGGGGTTGAAAATGATTGCAAGAGCCTTCTGAAACATTCCTGTTGCGCATGACATAAGGAATAAAAATATACTTACAAGCATCGAGTAACTTCTAAAGTCTGAGTAAAATAACCTTCATATGGGATCTGCACAACATATCTCCAGACTCCTTGGTAGTTCTTGGCAAAGACTGGTGTTGCATATTCTACTTTAGCTGGACATGGTGTAGGTGGCAAGTGGACAGGAGGCGATGGTACTTCTCTTCTGTATTCAATTGTGTCCGTATCTTCTCTGCGCTCAATACCGGAATTGTATGACTCTCCACTGAAGGCTTTGTACAGCATACACATTCTGAGGAAATGTAAACCTCATTATGTTATTTACTTCAACTATTTTTTTGGAAAATCCAGTCATTTCAACTTATTGAATACAATACAGTTAAATCCAAGTAATATATTTCATTTTTATTCTAAAAGATCTTCTCACTTGGAAATTAAAGGTTTATGTTTAAAATAATATAAGTATACTATTGAATGTTATGTTAAAAATACTTTTCAGTAATAATTATTAATGTTAATTTTAATTTGTTTTCTTTTCTCATTAAAATTACTAAAATAACAGAGACACCTTTATAAATTTTTCTTAGCAAAACAAGCTCAAAAATATAAGGACAGAAAAAATTAAGATCAGATGGGGTTAGGACTATGATAATAGATGAAAATTAATTTTAATTATTAATTTATTACATTAAGTTATATATATAAGGTTTTAACTATCAGGGGAGCAACCAGGGTAGGACCCAGGATCACCAAGCCCGAAAATGAACTAGGAAATATATTTATTTATAATAATTTATTTTGAGTTTGAATTCAATAAATGTAAAAATAAATATTGGGAATTCAAAAAAGATTCATCTAACACCATCCTGCCCTGGGTTTTTCTCCGGTTTTCCTGCGGGTAGAGGTGGATTTCTTATACAGGTCCTCTAGGCTTGATTATTGTAACAATAAATGGGCGTGATTTGTAACAATAAATCGTGAATTTAGTGTTATTTCAACTCTTATGATTTTTAAACACTATACTCAGAGTAAACTATAGTTTGATAATAATTTGTATGTGTAAATTTTTTGCGTTAAATTACAAACATATTGAAATTCTATTAGTATTATAACTCGCAGCTAACTTTTGCTGAAATTTTTGAATCCGCCTCTACCTTAGGACCCTTGATTGGAATTGATGGGATGGTCCCTTGCTTGCTTCCGGAGAGTAAATTAGTGTATTTTCCTCCACATGGTCATACGCAGTTTGTACTGTTTTTTTGACAATAAATTTATTATTATTATTATTAACAGAAGACAAATCAAACAACACTTTGATGAACTTTCTAAGGATAAAAGATTACAGGATACAAAATCTTAGTTTGTAATCCACTTGTTAATAATTGCTATATGAAGTCAGCTCTAACACAGTTCTCAGGGAATGAAAGTTGCCATTTATATGTATTAAGTCATTCAGCCATTTTTTTTATTCTTTTGCCTTTTACGAAATCAGTTTTAAAATTCTAATAATAAGTAAGCAGGACAGCCATAACCATAAAAGAAAGAACACAATATTAATCTGTTGTTATAATTTATTTCCTCTTTCCATAACACATAAAGTACATATCTTGGCCATATTTTTTTGTTTCCAATCAGGACCTGGATTTCATGCCACAACCTAAATACGATAATTGACATCACTCAGTGATAAATGCAAATAAATTTTTACTCTAAAGTTCAAATTAGTTCCTAAACATGTCTGTTTTTTCATTACCAGCAGGAACACTATCATTATCAACATGAGGACCATAATAAAATCTTAAATCTGAACAGTATCTGGTAATCCAAATAAACTTAACATCATGTTCCCATTATTTGTTTGTAAAAAAGATTCAAATTTAGCTACCTTTTTACATTTAAAATAAATTTTATTAATGAAACATTTTTTATGAATTCTGTAACATTTCCAATGATTGAAATTTGTTATATTTAATGATGGTTCACTTTGATCAGTAGATGTTAACTTGTATATCATAAGCCTATCAGAAAACTAGATTACTAGGATTAAAATAAACATCAAAATAATTAAATTTAAAATCACCTTTGACTTTTCTAGCTATTTCTAAAAATTTCTGACAAGTATTACATGGTATGTCATCACAATTGAGACACAAATTCTCAGTATCTAATTCAGTTCTTTCACCTTTTGGTTTTGCCCTAACATATGTTTTAATTCTCATAAATAAAAATAATTATAAAATTCTCATAAATAAAATCTTCAAAAATAATTAATTTATGATATCCAAACCTTCTATTATCTTCTATATATTATCCAAACCTTCTAAAAAGAAATTACCTTTAAAATGCCAAAATACAAAACATATTACACCGACCAATTATAGATTCAATACAAGTACTTTTCCCAACAGCTGGGAAACCAAATAAATATAATTGCTTCTAAGGCTTCAATATAAGACGAGATGAAATTATGAAGAAAGCTGTTAAGTTTTTTCAGGAAAGCAAAAAGATTTCCTAGTGATGTATCTCTATAATTTTCTTCAATTATTGTGAATTTTAAATTGTAAGTTTAAACAAATCAAAATTTAAAAAAAAAACAGCTTAACATCGAATAAATAAACATTTTTTACTATTGAAAGTTATTGGATCAAAAATATCAACATCAACTTAGCCATCAGTGAGTTCACCTCTTAGCTTGTAATTTAACGCAAAAAAGTTTAGCCCAAAGGATGAAATATCAATGTAAAGTACTTCCTACATCAATCATTTATTTATTCTAAAAGATAATGAAGTTGGTAAATTATGATTTCGCTGAACATGATTTTATGAATTACACAAATTACCTCTTGTAAGATAATAAATTCATACTATCCTACCCCTATTATTTTATGGTTATTAGTATATGACCGTATTCCTGATCAGTACTCCTAAATGATTTATTCCCAAAAATGACATTTTACAACCCCAAGGAGAAAAGCTAAATTATTCAAAAAGCCAAATTAAGCCACAGTAGTAAATTTCCACACAACAATTTTGGAGCTGGAAAAACCCTTTTGTGTCAGGTTTGAAATGGAAGAGACAAATCCAAAAAATATCTGAGCAAACATTTGTATTATATTGTATTAGTGAACTCTGAGTCAACAATTTTTATTTTGTCTGGACTGGCATAAGTGCATCTTACATTGCAGCATGTCTAAGCTAAGTCTTATTTCATCACAATAAAGTTCTGTTGTTGATTCTTAAGAGTTTAGATTATATTAGGTAGATACCTAATGAAATGAATATAATATTCAAATTATAATAATGACAATTAAATAGTGTGACAAATTATTTACCTCCTTCGTTAATAGGTTTTTTATTTTCTAATAATACAACACTATCTTAAAATATAGAAAACCCTATATTTTGTTTGGCCCCCTCCCTTCCTACAACAAAAATTATAAATGACATCCATGGTTGATATGGATCTCAATTGGAAGAAGATTATGAGTTTTGTTGTTGTTGAAAAACTTATTATTATGATTTACAAAGTTGATAAAGTAAACTAAAAACTTACCTCAATAGTAAATTACAATTTCATAACTATGTGTATTATGAGTGAAAGTTTTTTTTGTGTGTGCAATATTTTACAAGTCATTGATTGGCTTTTCCAAACATTTTCTTGTTTCCTGTTTTTATTAAGCTTTTGGAGTGTTTTAGGTCTTGAAATGTGTATTCTAATTCAAAATTTTCAATTTTTGCCGGGTTGATCTCTGATTCCCCGCAATCCTGGGATGGGTCTTTTATGCTGGGACGGGTTGTTCACATAGTTGTCCCTTCCGAAAACTTAATCTAGAATCGCCCGAGTAAAATATCGGAAGAATAATTATAATTGCGCTAGTGTGTAGTGACGCTTCGACACTCCATGTGAATCTAGACACACTAGGATGAACGAATTGTCTCATTACTAGGTATGAATGAGACCAACATAAAAAGGGTGCTCTGAGTCAGGTGATTACTACTTGATTGGGTTCAATCATATTCACATTTTTCTGTTTAGACCTCCCCAAAGGTTGTCAAAACCTTACGTATTGTGGCTTCGGCTAGAATAACTCATGGAAATACCGTCCCGTATCAGCGTTTTTGGGCAAATCGTTTTCGATGTTAGAGCCGAACATTAGCATACGCAGAAATTAACCCTGAGAGGGACTTGGGTTTTTGCCGTCCGTACCCTTTGAGATTTAGACTGTGGGGAGAGGAGGTCTTCAGTTGTCTGACCTACACCGAATTCTATCTTTTTTAAAACGAAATAAAAAATGTTTTTTTAGCAAAACTAAAAATACACACATTTGTTATGTTTTGGCGTTGAACTCGCGATATTTCAATCCAATATGAATAATCTCTTTGAAATTTTGACTATATCACCTTGATTAAACAATTCCGGAAACAAAACAAATCTGAAAGTCGCTAGTGGTTTTCCAACTGAGAGAATTTATTGAAATATGTACGCAAAATTTTATAAATTCGAATGTTAAATTGAAAAGTCGATTGACGTAGTTTCACTGTTTGAAGTTTTCTTTTATAATCCAAAATAGGGACATTGCAAAAATTAGCTCGCGCAGCGGTCTCATGTGCCGTGTTCATGTCATCAGCTGCGTGGGTGTCGTCCGTGCAATGTTGTAACACACTTCATTTTGATTTTAATGTTTGACTTTATCATATTAGTTTAGAGTATGTCTTGCAATAACGAGATTTTTGACGGAAATATCAGTTTTGGTACCGATAAACTGGTTTTTAGCATGACGTGCGTACGTGTATGTCTGTCTGTGCGCTCTGATTCTGGCTAAACGGATAAGCCAATTACATTCATTTTTCGTATTTAGCGTAGTATCTGTTCATTTTTTATGTACGTGCTCTGACATTTTTTATACTTTAATATACTGGGCACTTCATGTGAAGATAAAAGTAAAATTTTCAAAATTTCTAAGAAACGGCTCCAACTTTTTTCCCTACATAAAGAGTAATTAGTGTATTCTGTTCGCATAAGTAGTATTTATCTTCAAAATTTGGTATAGGCGTAGGAAAATAATCTCTCAGCCGCGGTACCACATTTATTCACTATTTTAAGAGACTTGAAAACTATTGAACAGGGTAGAAGTACCAAGAGCATTTGTTGGAACTGAAGTGAAGAGTGACAGTTTGGTATGAGTTGCGAAATGTTAACTACGTTACGGCCTAAGAACTTAGGGTGCTGTTCTTATTTCATAGACTGTTTCCTTTTATTGTGCACCAATTCTTCTACAGCTCAGGGAAAATAAATGAATCTTGTTCAAGCCCAAAAGGGATTAATGCCGAAAGCATAAGGACGTAAAAATGTTACCTGGTTAAACCAAGTAAAGATGCCTACACCGATGCAAAACCCTATATGCAAAGTTAATGTCTGAGTACATTGTTTCAGAGAGTAAGCAACTTTACTGAGGACTAATCTGACTACTATGCGTAAATGAGTACTCTCTGAACATGTTCCGGTGAAAAATTGCGAACCAATGGATTATTCTAGTGATAATTTTTGGTCAGATGAAAATGGCGACGAGTCAAGAATCGAATCCGGGACTCCTGCTTTGATAGCAGGGGTATTAACCATTACACCATCCGTTTGCTTTCCACAATAGTATACCATTTCCATCCAGATCTGAGACCCCGGAACACCTGAGACACATCCCCATACAAGAGATAAGTGGACCAGGCGACACACATGTGTGTGCTTAAGTACCGGTTTCACACGTACTTACATGTTAAGGTTGGCTATGCATATACACCCTGTGATGAGAGCAGGAGTCCCTTATTCGATTTCCTGCTCGCCATTTTCACCTGACCGAACATATCTTCTCCACATGTAGGTACACGGAAGAAACATATGCAGTGGATTGTTCTTGTTCGTAGGCGTTTTCGCTCACTGTGCCTTCAACATTACTCGTCCGGAGTGGTTCGGTTACATTGTGGCGCGGCGGAATAGACGCGTCTTACGGTGTGTTCACTTTAGATATCCTCAATATTATGCCTTGGTCGAAAATCGAGTGTAGGATCAAAAGCAAAGAGATCATATAATGTATTTGGACTGTGAGGAAGAGAAGGTGAAGAAAGCGAAGAAAACTCAAAACAGATGTGAACTCACATGCCACCTCCATTCTCGCAAAACTTTCGCCCTTCTCTTGCTTCCTCCAACTTCCGTGACTCTGGTTCTACCGGCGCCGCTGGCTCCTCTGGTTTCTCAGTATCCTCCCTCTTTCGTCGATGATGTCGTTCTGGCACTGGTGACAACCTGTTGATACGAGATAGTTTATAGAATTACACCAGATCTGCTTGTATGCAAAAAGAAAAAGAAATGTCACATTCACTGTCTTAATATTCTCTGTAATTAGAGAGTGATTACATCGTGCTGCCCATTTTATTACGGCCAATTTCAGTGTTACTTTTTTTTATTCATTCTACCCATAATACTAAGTACTTCTGTGCAACATCTCCTAAAACTATGTTTTATTGTTGTTTTATTCAATTTTTTGTTCAATTAAAAAAATTAAAAAGTATAATTTTTATGACTTATATTTTCTGTAGTGAATTCTGTGGGCTATTTGATCCTATTTCAGATGATACGATTAGTTTTTAAGAATGAAAATTGTCATTCAGACAATACGTTTTGTTTCTTTATCAGCCTTTGAAGATTTTTAATTATTTCAAATACAAATGGAACAAAGTTAGTTATTATACGTGAGATAAATGTTGATTATGGGTTCGCGATAATCGTAATTCGCGATATGAAATGCAGTAACGATTGTCGTGCGCGTGCTTGACCGTGAAGGTTTCTAATATAGAGCAGGCCGTTGTGGCGTATGAATTTTGGACGCAGTTTTTTCTTTGGTTCTTAATTATGATACTTTGTAAAAACCGCAGTTTGTCACCAAAAATTGTAATCGGGATCATCAGGAGCCGTCATTAAATGTGGCGTATGAGTCATGTCCTGGCCATTGTCTTCGTTACCGTTTTTAGTTTTTTTTAGTTTTTTTTAATTTTTCTTTCACATGATACATATCTTTTAATATTGTATTATTTAATAAATACGGAATTAATTACTTACTTCAAGAATGAAGATCATGAAATAAATTATCACTGACAATGGTATTTTATTTCATTTCTTAAAACTATGATTCGCATAATCACAAATTATATATTCTTACGTATTTTGTGCATGATACGATGCTGTGGGAGTTTCTTGATAATACTTGGCGACCTTCGGTAAGGTTTCGTCAGCTTTCAAGATGGGAAGTGTTTTACTCAGGAACTGTAGAGTTTTATTCTTAATTAACTCACTGGAACAGACAAAGACATTTTTTGTTAGAGTACCATCATTTGAAGAATAGGAGGACATCGTAATAGGAAAATATTTTGGTTTGGATTCTATAATACGTGTTCTATGAACGAGGTTCTTTAACAAATGTTTCGACTATTATGAATTGATTAATATAGATTGATCGAATGATGAGATAAAATAATTGTTTTGTAAACTTCGGCCAGGTAAGGAGTTCCCATGTAGAGAGACGCTTCCTGTTATTAATGGAGGCTGTCTGCAGGAGTAGGAAGCGTAAAATGATTTGTGAATCTGTCAAATATTAGTTTTCTTTCCAAGATATTTTTATACTATGTTTTTAACTCAAAAGGATCGCTATTCAATCCATCATTCTGGTTTTACTAAGATCGTCCGCGAGGTGTAGTTCCTACATTTACTGTTATCCTAGTAATACAATTTTCGTACCATCACAACAGTTTTGTAAGTACTATTATACTGTTGTGAGAGAAAACTTAAAAAGTGTTTTCACAACAACACGAAAAAAATTTTCTCTCGATTTCTACCAGACTAGTAGCTTAAATTTAATTGCACTGCCACACTTTACTGTAGGAATCAATATATTAGCTAAATGTTATGAAGTAATTACATAGATATATAGAACTAGAATTAAAGTGACAACACATATTTGATGATGTACTTCGTATTTTAATATTAAAGTGAAAAAATTATTCGAATTATAGAAGGTTTCATCAAATTGATTTTGGCAAATTTTGTAAAAGCATGGAGTTCTGACTCTTATTGTAAATTCTGACTCTCTTTGTATTTTTTTTAGAAATATAGTTCAATTGCATACTCACAAGGGATATGAAGTACCATGTATATTTTGTCCCATTGGATTCCTGGGAATGTAGCCCTTGTTTAAATCTCCGCATAGGTTGTTGAGAGATTTCGACGTAGGCGGTGAATGCAACCCTGCAAAAAATACAGAGTAGATACAGGGACTCGATTTGAATCCATAATAGTATTAACTTCTTATTTGGTTGAAAAACTAATTTTTAGAAGAAAAAAAAACTGTGAATGATCACGTGAAAAACAAAAGCTAGCTAACTCTCCGGAATAAATGGACCGTCCTATCAAACGTACCGAACAGGAAAACCGGAGTCTGGGATGGGATTGAGAATCTTTCAAGTTCCATTCGATTAAACGTTTTTATTGGTCATATGTCCTGTAAACTGATGGGAGCTAGGGTTTAAACCCCACACTCCTATGGAATTCTAACAAAAATTTAAGTTTTACTAAGTGAAGATTACTTTCAACAATAAAATAAATGAAAAAGGTTTTAAATAATCGTATATTTCACTCAGTAACGACCACACTGATGAAAACGAATATAGAAAGAGGAGAAAATTATTGGCTCCAGTGCAAATCTGACTTAATACTTTCCTCAGACATTCTTTGTCAAAAATTATTATTTCGGAATTTATCAAGCCAAAAATTTAATTATCATAAGTTGATTCAAATTCGTTAAACATTCTACCCCTGGGTTTACTTTGAATAATTCCTTTCCAACTCATTTATTTTACAGAAAATCGAAATTAAAATAAATTACTTTTCTTCAACTTAATTTATTGTTCAAAATGTTACGTATGACCAAGTGGAAGACAATAATCTATTTTACTCTCCAGAAGTAAGAATGAAATATACTCTGAATTCCAATCTAAGTACCCAAAGAACTGGAGAAATCTTGGAGTTATGTTCAAGGGAAAATCATGAAGAAAAACTGAACGATTCATATCTCACGAATAAGTGAGACAGTTTTTAATAATAAAATAGTACTGTTCAAAGGCGGAAATATGGGGAAGGGGGTTAAGACGGATATTCATCTCCCTTTATTGGACCTGAACTCTCAACGGATAAAATTGAAATTGATAAAAGGCATACTTTGTAAAAGTGTTACCAGATTTTTCGCACACTAAATTTACATGTCATAGAAAAACGTATAATACAAATATGCCCTTTGGGAGAGGCGGATTCAAAAATTCCTAGATAAAAAAAAAGTTAGTTGCGAGTTATAATAAAATCGAAAGTCAATATTTTTGTAATTTAACACAAAAAATTTATTTTACATATACAAATTATTATCGAAATAGATTATTTTGAGTATAGTTCTAAAAAAACATGAGAATTGAAATAACACTAAATTCACGATTTATTGTTACAATAAACAAGCCTCTAGACAAAGTCTAGAGAACTTATGTAAGAAATCCGCCTCTACCCAAAGGAAAACCGGAGAAAACCCGGGCCAGGATGGGGCTACAGAATTAATGTACACAACCGAGCCAAAGTTGAGTACACATAAAACTAAAGTAATATGAAACATAAGACATAACAATCATGCAAGAAAATAGTTTTAAAAAAATTGATATGAGTTATTTAAAAAGTACTACAGCGATGGCATGATAAAGTACAAGACGGATTTTCTTTTATTAAAATCAATAAATTCTTTTACATTGTAGAAACACTGGTGCAGGAGGTAGTTTGTAACAGTGGATTTAAAGAGATTCAGTTTCATAATATCTTTTATATTCTTGGGCAGGGAATGATACAGAACGATTCCCGAATGATAAGGTCCTTTTTGGCAAAGCGCGGTTGACACTTTAGGGCAATGAATATTATTACTATTGCGAGTATTGTGTTCGTGAACAAGACTTTCGTATGAAGAAAGGGTGGCACTTCAGTAATTCGGTCTTAACAATCACGACCGTTTCATAAGTATAAATGCAGGGAAGTGTTAAGATATTTAATTCCTTGGATAAAGGTTTACAACAGTTTCGGGGGTGAGATTTACAAATTATTCGAACTATTCCCTTCTGAATTCCGAAAGTTTGAATACTCTGACAGGAATTGCCCCAGAAGATAAAGCCGTAACGTAAATGGGAGTAAACGTTTGCAAAATATACGCAACGGGAAATACGTGGACTAACTACGTTAACTAGGATTCGGAATGTGTAACACAATTTGCTTAATTGGGAATTAAGATAGTCAATGTGACAATTCCATTTGAGGCTATCTCGAATATGGAGACCTAATAATTTTGTATTCGTAACAGTTTTTAATTGTGCTCCGTCGTCTTTCGTCTTCAGAATCAGACAGCTTACCAGGGCAATCCTTATCTGCCTGTAGGTAAGGTGGGCGCCGAACGCGTGGCGGGTCTGCATTTGGAGACTCCATGAAAGCGTAATAACCCTCAGGTGGCTCCTGCGCCACGCATTGCGTCAGAGCCATTGCTGCCACAAGAGCCACTAGCGCCATCTGCGACAAACAAAAAAACCGGTTACAATCTCCATACATAACGGTAGGTATCACGACTGAATGATTCATAGACTCATCATCATTAAAAACCACAATTATGAAAGATTTTCGTCCACACTATGGTCGAGTGAATGTACATATTTTGCAAATGACTATTAAAAGACCTTAGTAGTCACAATAGTTGAGAACAGGAACTGAAAAGTTTCCAACGAATTGGCCCGAAAATTACACGAAAGGGGAAATACAAATCATATACTTCTAGGCATTGAACATTGTATTGGATTGGTGTACATATCGAACGGTTTACTTGTCATACAGGGAGAATACAACAGCGCCAGAATTTTTTTCCTTGTTTAGTACATAACGTATTCAACCTATTGTAATCGAATTTCATCTCGTTCAATTGAATTTTTTCGTTTTATGTTTAGTTACGTGTCATTTCAGTCATTGTTTATGCTTTCTGATTATTTATCTGTAATATACAGGTTTATTCAATAAGAACGAATTCCTGTAATGTGTCCTACGTGGATAAAATATCGAAGAGTTGTTTTCACTTAAATAAGTCGTAACATGTGGCTAAACACAAATCTCAAATGATATTTTAAGATGATTTGTAGATTTTTTAGTTGCAGATATGTTAACACTTTTATTGTTTTTCAATGAGATTAGTATGTATTTATTCAATGCTTCTTTAAATCTCAATAAAAGACAAATACAAATATTTATCATTCATTTAATTTGAAAGAACAACAACAGGTTAACAGCACAGCGAATGTTTTACTATATTTTTAAATATAATAAATGAGAAAAAATCACATATCCTCACCTCGGGGTCTTCCTGTGCATCGATTCTTTGGTTGGTATCCTCAAGTGTTTAAACATAGGAAGATAACTGAATGAATAAAAAATTCTGGTTCTCAAAATTATGGACGAGACGAAAATTGATTACAGGATCTTTTAAAGATCCCTCAATGAAGTTTATATGATGAGAGAAAATTCCTCATAAATTGTGCTTTACTGTGAACTTTATGCAATTAAATAGATTTAAAAGAAATATTTCTGAAAGGTATATGATTTGCAGTATTATTTGAAGCTTAAAAGGGATTCATTTTAGTTGAAAACTTTGTTGATATGCATTATTAGCGTTTTTTTTGTTATTATATGAACTAAAAAACTCCAGATATTCAATCAATAACTCCTTCAGCTTTTGCGACCATTCAAATATAATATTCGAAAAATATTATGGTTCTTCTTTCGGAGTAATCACCAGCGTGTGCACGATGTTGTAAATTGCGAGCCAAAAGTTCTAACAATCAGCTAGAAATAATAATCTTCAAAAGCCTTAAATCGTAGTTTCATTATTCTCTTACTTTGCGAGTGTGTATTCAGAAATAGGGTAACAGCTATAATTTCATTTTCACTGGAACATTTTCCAGAAATTATTCGGCAAGGTATAATTGGATGTCGTTAAGTCGGTTCTCTCTTTATTTAGATGAAGAAACCTGGCGGTGGTAGCTGTACCTTCCCCATTTATTATCGACACGCAACTGGAGATGAAGGCGTTAGGGTACACGTGTTCATCCTGTGATGTTTCACATTGAACGACGTTGTAGTCGCGTGTTAATCGCTATTTCCTCCCCTCTCCTCGGCCCCTGACGCATGGGCGCAAGAAGTGCGTGGCCTCTGATGGCCTAAGTGGAGGCGAATGAAGCGTATAAAAAGCGTGCGGAAGCGATGGAGTGGTTGCTGCTGCCAAGAAAGGCAGTGGGAAAGCGTGGGCGTGTGTGGTTCGGAATGCGTCTCCTTGTCTTCTCCCCTTCCTCCTGTCAAGACGTCCCAGTGCCCCTACTCCTTTTCGTAGCGAGTCCCGTTACTACTGCTAACGGCTCTAGGCGCCGGCTGCGTACACTCCGAATGCTGGAGCCAAGAAGAACGCGGATGACGAAACGGAAGGGGATGAAAAGGGTTTGGGTGGACTCCCAGCGTAGCTTTTTAACACATCATATCACTCCCTGCTACTGATCTGATTGCATCCTATCTCCTTAATCAGTCTGTTACGTATAATATGTGGAAGAGATGCGTAATATTAAGGACGGAATTTAAGGTTACATGGTGAAATAAAGAAAGATAGGAGATTATGGGTGAAATAATTTACCGACGGACTTACGTTTCCGAGAAAGACACACAGGCTTCTGACATAAAATAAAATAATGAAATAAAATAAAACAATGAAAAACAAAACTTCCCCGAGTAATTTGTATTTATTTCTTTTATTATTCGAGATTTATATAGTAAGGCCTGTTCTTCCATTTGCTTAGAGGAAAAATTGGGATAGAGAGGTGATGGATTGTTGGAGGATGAAGTACCGAGTCGATATTTGTGAGGAGTGAGAGAGATACGTCACGTGTGACGTATGGAATCGAGTGCATGTTCTCACACCCGATGCGGGCTACACAACACTGCAGTTAATTATCAGAAAAGATTGAGTTACTAAGGTTTAATCCCAAACAATTATAAATGTATGGTGTTTAATTATGTGTAAAATCATTCAAATAAGAACTAGTTTTGTGTTTTATTAGTTTTCAAACAAAAATCTTTAAGTATTTAAATTGAGGGATACATCTTATGCAGTTATTCAGTATTTTTAGAATATTCCGGAAATAATAATTAGACCGATGAGGAAGAGTGATGGAAAAATGACAAATGAATTGATAAGATTTACACATCCATTGACTATTTTTGCATACTTCAGTATTTTTTAAAATATATTAATATGTTTTAAAGCAAGAAGCATTTTAGAAAGATCTTTAAAAATTAACAGTTTCTTAAACATAATATTAAAATAAATAAAATATTTTCATTTTTTTCTGGTAAACGTAAGCACATTAAGTTAAGTAAAATTAATAGTGGCAATTTTCTATATTCTTAGGATTATGATAGTGCAAGCAGATCAATGGCATTAACCCACATTCCGGTTTCTTCTTTTTAATTTCTGTTCTCTCCGGATTTTAAATGATCCTGATCATTTCCTAATCCAATAAATCCGGATCAGTGAGGTTCTAGTATCAGAAACTATTGTTGGTTTGCAGGTGAATGGGAAGTGAGCGGAAAGGAACTTCAACTGCGCTGAGATAAGTTTTTTTTGCATTTAGGTAAATTATAAACAAAACCTAATTTATACTCGTTAACGTTTCGATACTTATTCCAGGGCACTTTTATCAGGGTGTAAGAAATGCATTCTCATTTCTACATTTCACTTCTTCCCCGCCAAATGCTCTTGCCCGCGTCAACCAACTTGACGATGTAGGAACATAACTTTCTACGAAGATACCTCTCCAACAGCATCATTAGATGAATACCACAATTCAAAATATATCATGTCACCATTGTTTGCTGTTTACGATTGTACTCCCGCAGCATGGCCTCTTGCATACGAGAAGTCCAAAGCACTACAATGTCCCAAGGCCAACACATACTAAGGTCAGGACAAGGAGTATTAAGCGAACGTATCGTTCGTCATAAATGAAATACTTTACTTGTATATCTCCTGAGGAGTAAGGATAAACAAACAACCCTTGTGACGCCACCCTCTGAAGCCACTCCCT
>NNCF01126266.1:325505-436964 GCA_002313205.1 Laupala kohalensis
CCTTCAGCTATCTTCATTCCTTCATCTATCTTCATTCTTAATGACCTAACTAGGCGACGGATAACAAACTTTTCTCACTCAATATTCCGCACGGTCAGGTCATGTCCAGCTACATTCTGCGTGCTCTTGAATATTGCAATCTTTGATCTCAACGAACTTCGCTCACTATAAGTTTTGAGATCCAGAAGCGTCGAGCCTTATTAAATGCGTGTTCCCACAACCCGGGACTCGCTAATATAAATATCGCGACGAAACTACGAGCTATCAGAACTTCGCCAAACGTGAAGAAATTCGACACTCTCCAGGAAAGTCTCCAAACCCGGAACGACGCATCACCTGGAATATGAAAACGACGAGGCATCACTACTAGATCCACGAGAAGCGTTCCACTTCCCATGAACGCAAGCCACGCGTCATCTTCGACGCCACGAACATCAGAAGGACGCAGACCACGCATCGCCGTCATAGACGTCTAGACTACAAGTCACGGCGAAACCCAGGTTTCTGTGTTACCACATGGTGTTTTAATTTCCAAACGTTCTTTTAGTTCTTCACTTTGTTGTACTCAATAAATTGCCACAAGGCAAACAGAAGTTGAAACTGAAAGTATATTTTATTTATCTTGTGGGGAGCGGAGATCTAGTTACGACTTTAACTACACCTCCACGCTAACCACTACAAGGGCTTGAAAGACTTCCTTCTTCATTCATACATTGAAGAAAAAAATTCCAATCATTCCCACATACTAAAGTCATAGCAAATTGTGCTTACCATCTCACCGCCATTTGAGTACAAGTGGGGGTAAGATGGTAAGCAAAAGTTACTATGACGTAAGTGTGTGGGAATGTTGGAAAATTGATTTTGGAGTGTATGAACATAGAAGGAAGTCTTACGAGCCCTGATAAAGATACAAATAGGCATTGAAACGTGATGAGAAAAAATTGAGTTTTGTTTAAAATTGACCAAAACGCAAAAGAAACCTTATCCCAAGATCAACAACAAGATGGAGGATGTTAAACTACACTGTAAACCCTTCGTTAAGTTGATCAAACGCTCAGTGTTTGATTGAGGAACAAGTGAGATAGTTGATGTAACAAGTCAGTAGACAAGGTTAAGATAGTAAACGACAAGACAACACGAAATGTTGGTCGATCAATCAGGTTTCTTGTTAAAGGAGGAGGAACAACGGTTGTGGAGAGAACCTGTTAATTTGCAAAGGAAACATTAGAAGGTATTCTACGAATCGGAAACGTCTCTTAACGATTTGTAATTTCTGGGAAGACATCATTGGAGGATGTATTGAAATAAAAACTTGGGTTGCCGTATCGCCTCCGTGGATTCTATTCATAATTTTATATTTATGAATTTGTATTCAGTGTTATTTTTCATAATTTTATATTAATAGTTCAGGACCTGACGATAATGGATTTTTCATCAAAAGAGTTCGTGGATAATCTAAATAAAATAACAGACAATACGTCATAAAGAAGTTTTCATATCGACCAATAATGAGTTTTACGTGCCAACTTTGAATGTTACGAGTCACTGACATAAATCGATGTCAAAACGCAGAATGGTGTTCAAACGTCTTTGTAGTTACAAAATATATGTAAAATGTGTATGATGTTTTTTATGATTTAACTATTTGTGTATGTATAACTCGGGGTAAAATAGTTATAATTTGAATTGTAAAATAACTCTCTATAAATTAGTATGTAGTGACAAAATTAAGTAAATGGAACAGAAAAAAACTACTTTAAATATTTTCGTACTGAGTTTCATACAAGTGTATTAACCAAACATATTGACATTATATATGTATTATAACTCACAGCTAACTTTTTATCTATCTAGGAACTTATGCTGAATTTTTTTGAATCCGCCTCTGCCTTAGGGCCCTTGATCGGAATTTATGGGATGGTCCCTTGCTTGCTTCCGGAGAGTAAATTAGTTTATTGTCCTCCACGTGATCATACGCAGTTTGTACTGTTTTTTGACAATAAATTTATTATTATTATTATTATTATTATATCAAAATTTCTTTACATAGTAAATAGGGTACACGAATATTTTACAGTGTGTGAAATAAAATTTTGCTTATCTCATTCATTCAAATAAATATTCATAAACATCGGCAATTTCACACTGACGATAGTACATAACTCAATCAAACATATTAAAACATTTCCTAGTTATATTTAAATTATTGTTGCACCGACAGCGGTCTTAATAGTATAAATACAAACAATAGTATAACTTCCTAAAGGACATCTTGGTGTCTTTGTGGGGAGGGGGAACGTTTTAAAGTTAGCAATATAGTGGAACGTAGACACAAGCATTATTGTTTCAGCAGATATATCCGAATTTTCCCTGGAATTGAAAAGAAACTTAATATAATTATTATTGAACATTCTAATATTGAAACACCTGTCAACAGGTTTGGATATATTTAGCACATTTCACCCGCCGTCACCCGAAGTTTTTGTATAATATTCACAATTTTTAGGTTAGTTTCTATTCTTTCATGATATTAAATTTTCATAGTTAATTTTAAAAATAAAATAGCAGGTAGAAAATTACAATAATTCACAGTTTTTATTACTGTATGCTTATATGTATGTAATTACGAATTTTTATAATCTAGGGAGAAGGAAATAGAATTAACACAGAAAGCTTAATTAACAAAGATCATAGTGAAGACCTATAAATTTTTTTGTTTACTTTTAGGTTATGTACTTGGAAACAATGTTCTTCAAAGTCTTTGTACAATTTTGCTTCTACGATTCAGTCACATAGAATATACGATCAGTGGATTATCCGCCTCACGTAACGCAGTTGAACACTGGTGGACACATTACTAAGATTCATAGTCAACAGTCATGCGAGTGGAGATTAACATCTACCGATTAGCGGACAATTCAGTTTTTGTTTTGCTGTTGTAATACATCAATATTAACCATACTTTGCATTTTACTTTCAATAATCATTAAGAAGGGATCTATGAAATTACAAATAATTTCATCGATTTCTTTTCCGATTCCCATACCACAGACAATCCTAATAATTCACTTTTATTAATATAGATAATGACTAATAATTGATTAGATGAATAAATTACCTTGTTTTTGAAGTTTTTGATTAAAACTTAAATTTATCAATATTTTTTTATCTTTACAAATGGTTGTGAAGGAGAAAACACCAAAGCAAATCTTAATGGAAATTAACTTTTTATAAATGTTTGTTAATAAGTGTGATGCGAGAGCATACCTTGTTCTTTGAAGCTACGTTTATATAATTGACAATAAAAAATAATGCATGTGACCTACATGATTGCGCTTTGGTGTGTGATTAAAATGATCTGTATACAACATACTTATTTATGTCCAACATGTGCAACATGCAATACGGAAATGGAAACTTAAATGTGTTTCTAAACTTATCCGTCAGAATATAATGTTTTCATACGAACGTGAATTTAATTAAAATAAACAAATGCACGATTAATTATTACAAATTATTAATCATTAAAGCAAAGAGTTGGGGCTCTAGTGTGACTATATGAGCAAAATTTCGAGAAATTGTTCTTGGTAAAATTGATTGCTAAATTTAATAGACGTGAACAATAATAATTTGAAAGTAATGAGTTGAAAAATTGTTGAAAAAGTTTTAGTGCTCTGCACACATCATAGATCAGATATAGAAGGTGAAGTATTTATGTTGAAGTTTAATGGGGGGTGGGTAAATTACCTGGTACTATATTTTCACTAAGATCTAATATCAAAACGTTAAAACACTTTATTGAAAGGAAAAAAATTATATGCATTCTTCATATTTCTTCATTTGAAGAATCGCTTGAAAGAGGCTGTACTTCCTTTTCTTTCCTACAAAAAATCCCTATCTAAAACAAATTCATTCCATGAGAATTGGAACCCCTATTTTATCTCTTTAAAAATAAAAAAAATCCTATCTTAAAGAATGTCTACGTTACTGAAGAAACTTCTGAGCAAAACTTTAAATTGTTTGGCATCGGCATTGATAAGTAAGATTTCCTTTTTCGTCGTTTTTGGTTTCAATTGATATAGATTTCATCGTTAACCACACATTAATTAACCTCATGAGTAAGAATAGTAATTTAATATTTTTATTGATTAACCTATATTTTAAATCATTTAACTTTTATTTATTTTTGTGTGTAATGTGATAATCTCATAACTGTAGATACATGTTAATGTATTAATTACCATATTTTCACATATTTCATTTTTAAGAGTACAGTACGTCTAATCAAACCCATTTATTATATATTTTTTATTAATTTGTTTAATAATTATTTAAAACGAAATAATAAAAATTATATCAATAAATAATTAAGTAATTTTGAAATAATATGGTATAGGTTCATTATTTCTGAATCCAATAAATTGGGTGTTAGTAGATTAATCGATTACCTCCAGAGATTAATCGGACGATAATTTTTTGTTATCAATAAATCAATTATTACAATTAAGTGTGTCGTCTCTAAGAGTGAGTCACATTCTTATTGATTTTTTTCTTATTGAAATACATTCACTGTCTCTCACCCTTTTATTCTATTACTCCTTCCACGCTCTAATTTATGCGTGGAGAGATGTCAGTCCGAGATACTTGTTGACAAAAAGTGGCTTCGCTTCCCACAATGAACGTGGGTTCTATTTTCGAGGAATGACTTCGTTTCTCATTATTCTTGTCCCTTGTCAGCGAGGCGCCTCGAATGACACCTCATTTCGCGGTTTAGAAGCAACTTAAAATTGTGTCTTTGCATCCTTCTCATGCTCCGCTTTCATGTCACCTCCTTCAGAGAAGTCACGCACATCGAAAATATGAAATGCGTTACCAAGTGGCATTTCGTCACTTATAAATGATCGAGTAATTACTGGATGTGAAACGAGGAGAAAATACTGAGTTACAGTTAATGAAATTAATACTGAAATATAGTTATTTAAATCTTAATAACTTTTTGTTACATGATTTCCTCTTTACAAGTACAACACAATACTTTTTATTAATATTTCATCTTTGTTTTTTCTTCTTACCATTCCATTTATGACCCTTTTCTGCGGAACATAAAGACGTTTTAGATTATTTTATAAACTACTTTGGAGCATTATCTAGTATTATTGATATGTATAGTAATGCCCTTCGCAGATGAAAAAGCGAAGAAAATAGTTTGTTCTCAATTTCGTCTTACTATATTCATACCTTACTGAGTCCTATTTCATCTATGCATTCCAAGTTTACTTTGATCACGAGAACACTTTGAGAATTCTTCAGAAGACATGTATTGTCAAAAAAAATCTGTCTTTAATTCCAAAATATGTCTAAGAATTGTGATTCAATAATCGACATAATCACATTTTTATTGCACTTTCTTTTACTGTCTAACTAAATTCTTTGAAAACTTAAAGACCATCAAATATTTGAGAAAGTAAGGTGCTTGAATCTCTTAGTCGTAAATGAAGTGAAATTACAGAGACAAATATTTTTGGTTTATCACCCATTCGTATCGATATCAAAGTTATTCGTTCAGTTTTTCATATCAAGTCAAATGTCCTTAAGAAACAGGAGATGTTGGGTGATTATGTTAAGAATTGTATTTTCTTTCCTCTTCAAAAATATACGGGAAATGATCCTCATTATGTAGAAGATATGATATTATCTATATCAATTGACATAACGTTAAAACTAAGATTTTTCCAATTAAAAATCTTTTTTACTATCCAATTGTATTTTGTGATAAATTTTCCATGAGATTAATTTTGAAAACATAAAATACGTTATTGTGTCATTATACGTAATTCTATACTGGTGTCGTCAGTTTTGAGTACTTGATATTGTTTGAATATTTTGAATGTTATTGTGATATGTTTGTTTTAGAAAATAATGAAGTTTCTCTTTGATATACGAGAGGTTATGACAATATATTTTCAAAAATACTCGATGATATCTCTCCTGCATTACAAACTTTATGATAAGTTATCGATATTCATGAGCTTTGAAACGTGTCATCGGAAAATTGCAACATTTCTTTACATTGGTCCACTTTAACAAGTTCATTACGTGAATGGAGTTTGACATCATTATGATCAATAATTTCAGTGCAGGCGTGGTTTAAAAGCAGTTTAAAGCTGAATACATATGTCGCACTGGAAATGAAAACGGGACAACTAATTTTTTCAATGAAAATAAAGTATGTCCTCGATGAAATTTTAATTTTCATCTGGAATAGACGTGATAATCATGCTAAAATATGTTCCTTCCACACACTCATTTACTAGTGCACGTGACTAGAATGTTATCCAATTCAACACCGGACACATTCAAGAACGCCAGTCACTGCCGTAAATATGATAAAATTTTTGTAACATAATGATAATAAATTGTCGCTATAAATTTACTGATATTGAACCAAATTGTCACTCTATATCTTCCAAAATTCTACATTGTTGATTAGGAAAAAATAGGGGTTAATTTTAACTGTATAATACGTATTCCTAAAATAATTACAAATACATGAAAATGAGTCAGAAACAATCTATTAAAAAGAAAAGAATTACGGAGTCACTCCACATTAGAGAAGCCAGGAGGATTGAAGAAAAAGAAATCCTATATTTCGTGGTTCCGGCTCCAGCGATTTTGATGAATACCATTAGTGTTGTCTTTTACTTTAATAAAAACTAGGAAGTTTGATGAGGTAAGTTGAACTACCATAAATAACTAATAATTTGTACTTTTCAACATTTTGATATATTTAATGCCTTCATCCGGGCTTGCATGCTTAAAAGTTACATTTGTTATATTGTATTTCGTATTACTTTACAAATTTAACATATTTTCAAAAAAAAAAATTCTTTTTGCATAGTATCTCAGTGTTTTCACTATCACAAACTATTTCTACATATATTCCACACACACACAAATAAATGAATACATGGAAAAGTTAGTTTTTGGAAAATCTATATATATCCTGAAGTACTCGGGGGTCATACGTTCAATTCTGGATGTGGGCAGGAAAGAAAACTTTTGGCGGACGATGTTAGACAGTTAAAACTGAGAATAAAATATCTGTAACTTAATTACTAGAGACTTAACGTATAGTAACTTAATAGTTAATTCTTCACGTACGAAAACTTATGTAGAAACACACACACAAACGAAGTCCTGCCTATAATTTTCTATAGTGTATCTCTGGACTTCCTACGTGTACAATGTGTGAATAAGAACCTCGAATATACAATAATAACGTAAAGGTTAGTTAGAGGTTTTGAGAGATTTCTTTTTATCACATCGTTCTCGTACATCACGTATGAAACCTTAGAACGCCTATGAAACGCAACCACCATTACATCTCTGTAATTCGGGTAAGCTTTGGAAGTATTTGAGGAAATGAACGGGACACCTGATACCATCCAGGAAAGTTTTCTTATATTTATTCGAATGAAGGGTTAACTCGAAAAATTAATGCGAGAAATTAAATTCCGAAGCCTCCTCGTGGAGTTTTAGTACGGTGTTATTTTGTAAAACAATGGTTTGATCGCATCAAACAAGAATTCACACACTTCCTTTTCTTGGTGATCGACTTGAAGGTCGATCAACTGAAATACCATTTCAATATTTGAACAAATATTATAATTCCACATTTTATTTTTATCACGTTAATAATATTTAGAAAAATGAACTACCAATAAGTTGAAAAGAAGTCTCATTGTACAGACAGCAAAACGAATTTGAATGAAGAAATGACTCAATGAGTTTACGAGTGCAATTAAAATATTAAATAATTTATTGTCGTGAGTTGATTTGCCACTATGAACGATTTAACTATTGATAGATAAAGTAATATGCGTGAATAGCAAAATACTAAAACCATCATAGTAGCTGTCCATAAATTACGAATCATAACCTGTGATTGAGCGGAATTTTCGAAATCGTTACGCTGTTAATTTTTTTATACATCGTTTTTTACTGTAATCAGAGTACGCAACCACTCTGTGAGAGCATGGAGCAATGAGGTACAAACAATTAAGTCAGTGAATCAAAATTCATCCGTTTATTTTCTGAAAAAGAACATAAAATTTTCGTACATAAAGCTGGGGGGACGGGACGGTTAGTGCCAGCGTTCTTAAATATTTTAGGGAAGGTATCATTGCAAGTCCGAAATAGAGGGGAAGGGTTTGTCAAAAAAGTAATTTATGAACGACCCCTCAGGGACTGGTTAAAGCTGGATTTTCACGAAGGGTTTTCGGATAATGACTCAGAGCGTCTACTGGCTGTGGCAACGGGGATAGTGAGGATGGCGGTGACCGCGGATGTGCGTGCGTGGGTCAACGACCTTCCCGCCGCGACCGGCCTTGTCCCGCCCTTGCTCGGATAACGGCCCCGCCTCTTGTGCCGCACCTCGCCTCATCCCTTGTCTTGGACGCGTCGGCCGACCGACCGACCGAGTCAGCCGCCCGCTGCGGCAGCGGGGACCGCAAGGTCGTTCTGGCCAGCCGAATTATAGCTCGCGGCCCTTTGGACGGTCGTCTCTCTCCTCTTCTCCGCCTGTTAAGCAAGCGCTACGCATCGCTGGATTCCAGACGAGTTCCGGATGCGAGAATGGCGACTTGGAAAACAGAGGAGTGCTGGTGTGTGGTCTGGGTGGACCACGTTGTGGATTGTGACCACGTACATGAAATATCATTATTGCACAGAACTCTCATGAATTAATTTGAATAATTAATACGTGGAACGATAATAATAAATTAAAAATAATGCAATAAGAGTACCTGTACATGTCCTGTATTAATTTTAAAATTTTTTCTTCCTTTGTGTAATATCCATAATTAATTGTAAAACCTCTAATATTATGATTTAAGGTTTATGCCGGAATCAATAATATTTCACCAGACTAATTTATATACTTACCCACTGAGTTGGTTAAATTAATCGAAATTTTTAAAATCATAGAATAATGTCATAGTCATATAATGTACTTAAATGTTCATTAAATATATCAGAATAATCAGCACGTGTAGGAATATAGAGGTAAAATCTGCACGTGGTATTTAAATCTCACGAAGCAATGAATAATTGAAACTTATTTGATGAATTTAATTTAGACACATGCGTTTTTTATATATTTTAGTCTGATATTCACATTATAGTATCTTTCCATACTGTTATACATGAATGGGAGATTTTACGATACTTAAAATTTACTATTGATTTTAATTTACTATTGATATATTTGTGTGCAGAACAATATACATAAAATACTTAAACCTGCTTTTATATCACATTGGAAATAAATTTTTAGGAATTTTAAGTTCCAGCCCATTATCTCCAACAAAACAGTACTGAGACGTTTACAATTCAGACAGTAGCGACCTCTGTCTCAAGATGTGATATATACTTCGTTCAGACGTGTATTATACTATCCTGTTGTACTTTAACAGAAAAATGTATTTATAAATATTTATTACGAGAATAAATAGTAACTGTTATGAGTAGTTTTACATTTTACCACTTAATAATACTTTTCATGTTCTAAAGTCCAGTTAGAAATCGCGAGTTGATTCCTATCCATCTATGTAGTCAAATAACTTTAAATCCATGATAAGTGGCCTGTGTATTTCCTTTTTTGTATGCCGTTTTAGTAAGGAGAGCTATCTGATGATAATACTTAATTATTCTCTTTTGTTTATGAATTTTTATCTAGATATTGACGAGATAATGGAAAATCCTCATAACTTGAGATCTCTGAAGTGTGATATAGGAAACTGAACCACTGTGAGAGGCTTACAATTCCTATTGAGTGCTTTTATTTGCTTTATTATTAAAATACTTTAAAGGGAGCACATCGTTAACATTCGGTTTTTGATGAATCATTGCTAATTTCTGTTTATTGTGAAAATTATCATCAGTTCATAAGAACATGTATCTTATAGGAGTGTATAATACATACAAGCTACATCATGAGGTTGAGATTAATACCGACCTAAGAAATAATTAAATTCACCTCTAAAATAATTTATTTTGTTATTTATATTATTTATAATTCCTGTGTGTTTACAGAAAGCGTCAAGTGTGTGGAATTTTTTAAAACATTTATTTTTTTCATATTATTTTGAAATCTTTCATTGAAACCATCACTTGAGATAAAAGAATTTCCATCGCTTTTTTACCAATGTTATAATTCTTCAACGTTTGCATACTCACATGATATCGTACGCTAAAATTAATATTTTAATATTATTTAAAATAAATTATGTGCCCGTTTGATGATATGTATTGACGGAGTTGTTAAACATTCAAAGCTCTGAAGAGACAATTACATTTTTAATAGATCTAATGTTTCAGTTTCTTTTAAGCATAAAAAGTTGTTAAGTGAATTAATTATAATTATCCCATCTTCCCAACGGTTAGAAAAAAAATACAAAAATAATTAATTCAATAAGTCAAAAATTTTCTCTGGGATGTTCGAGAACAAAGTTGTTGTACGTAGTTCACCATATTACTACAATTTATCTTGTGAGTCATCATGCCACTTAAGCGGAAGATGTTCATTGAAAAAAAACCTGTTTTTTTCGCTTCCCATTCAAAACCTGTTTTTCTGTCATCTAATATCCGCTTCCCTGATGCTCACAAAATTTCTCTTGAGAAAACCACAAACCACGGGTATCTATTTCCTTAAAAAGTTACTTAGCCACAGCGTTTTAGAGCTGCGTTTTTTATCATTAACTTAAGCAAGAGGTATTCGAATACAACGGTAAAGTCCACTGGGAATATTAACCTGTCAAAGTTAGCGTAAGATGGGAGTCGAACGTTTAGGAAACAAAATAATGAAGTTGTTTTTCACCTTAGGCATCATGCTAAAACAGGAACCCTCAAAAGAATTCGAAATTAGTCCTTTTTTGTGAGGGATCAATTTGTAACAAATCTTATGAGAGCTCGAGAGATTTATTTAGAGGTTTGCACTGGTCCATTCTTGTACTTTATGAACTGTACTGGCGTGAATGGACACACAAAACTAAATGAATCATTTTAGTTACCACGTGTCTCTGATCACTTTTTTCCACTCCTCTGGAAATATAGTATCGTCAATCGATATTGGAACATTAAAATCTAGTTCTCTGAGAATAAAAACTATTTGTCGTGGAAAATTTTAGCTCTTAAGTTTTCGTTTCTTTCTATTTTATTGATTTTTATAAATTATGATGAAATCCGATAATGAGTTTGTATTTAATGAATAAATTAATGTATTTGCAATATGCGTCCGAAAAATACATGGCATATTCTTAAGGTGGGTTCTTTCATAAATGTTTGAAGAGGTTAAAATACGAATGCATAATAATTTAGAAGAGTTACATTTAATAAATTTGATGCTTGGTCTACTGCTAGGATTGTATTGTGATTTCCTCTGGAAAAAGTTACTCCATTTGTTTCAATTTCATTTATGTTACTGGCTGAGATTCCGCGTTTTTTCAACTCACGTGAATATTATGATTTCAGTCAAATATTCTTTTTTCAAATCCTCATCGATATCTAGTAGTAAGACAGTAATTTTATAAATCTAAGTGTGTAGTTTTTGTACCTAAGAGTTCCTAACTTTTCTCGTCACTGATTCACTTTATTCTTGTCACAAAATTACTTTATCCTGAGACTTAAACAATGAATGTTTTTTGCATTCACTTCACGCAAAAACTACTGAACAGATTGAAACAAAACTTTTGTGATCGTAGTTTTTAAGTTCGGGAATAGTATCGGAGTGTAACACTTTTAATACGTCATGTTCGATGAAGAAACTTAAATCAAAAAAGGAGATGGAATCGTTTTATTATAAGTAACGATTCCCAGTTATTACTCGGAGGTTCAACAGCAGGAAACCGGGGACGTCTTGCGTGATAACAAAATCAAATATAACCATTTTTTTATTGCACCTGTGAAATAAACATAGTTTGTTTTTCTTTCACAATTTGAAGTATATATTTCGAATAGTCGGTTCAGTATCACTTTAAATTCTAGTAATACTGATGACTATTAAATGATTAAATTGTAATGATGAACCGTAAAAGAGTTTTCTTTCTTAATCTTCTTATTTGGTTTTTATAGACTTATATTAATTTTTTTGAACAAGAAGTGAAACAACCTTTGTTTCTTTAAATTACGTTGATTTCTGAACAGTACAATAGTACTTCATCAACGTAAAGTCTCAGCACAATACTTATTTTATTAACTGGAGAGGATAGATCAATTTAAATTCTTTATCCAATTTAGCAAAAAGCCTGGAATTTGTTTTTTTAATAGTGCTTTGTGCTTAACAGCAAAGGTAAATACCATGTAGTCTTGAACGGTGTATCAATTGTTCATATCGTCTCGAATCAAAATACTGGTAATTTTATCGAAGTTCCAAAAACTTCTAAATATGCAACCTAACCCTTGATCAATTATTTTGCTTATGGCATATATTATAAATTCCGTACTGTCGCGTATATACCACGTTTAGAAGAGATAATATAATTTTGATTAAAAGAAATGTAAAATGGCATTCTTTGCAAAGTCAAGACCTCACTTGCAGGTATCAAACAACTCCTTTTCTCATTACGTTAGTGGCCAAACAGGAGATGACTACCTAATATAGAGCAAAACCTCACTACCAGAAGCGTGAGAAAGACTTAATGATTTACGATAGGTAGCCTCTGGAACCTGTAACCAAGCACGCGAACACACCGGATGAATGAAGAGATATTGGATGTGCAGATGGTCTTGTTAATTGCTTTCTGAGAGCGGTAGGTCAGAAAAGTAGCTGCCGACCTATCAACTATCAAAAACCCTCGTAATAATAATAATAATAATAATAATTGGTATTCTGATGATCATGAATGTTGTTGCATATTACGAAAGTGTCAATTAATTAAAAAAAAAGTTTTTCTGTCTTTTTTTTTGATTTTCAACTGGCAATCTAAACTACGTTCAATTATTTTTAGTGTTTATAATACAGAAAATTAAACAGAAAATTTGCACATTATGCAAAGTTCATTGTATTTAGGAACTGACTGTAATGCTAAATATTATGATACTAAAAATTATTGTGATTTATTTATTAAATCTTTATCGATGAGTATATGAGAAGTATTTACAAACGCATTATTAGCACCCTTAATTACATATAATTATTTGTACTTATGATATTCTAATGCACCCTTTTATCGTTGGTTGTGAACAACAACGTGCATTATGATAGTTATAAAATAAGGATTCGGTACTTCTGATGCGATTACCACTATTTATTCTGAAAATTGTATGGCACACAAATATACAAAACTTGTACAGGAATACACAACTCTACCCCCAACACAAAATACAACAATAAAAAAAAAAGAAAATCTCTTGCAACTGATTGCGTAATATTACATTGGGCTCATTCTCTG
Source organism: Laupala kohalensis (assembly GCA_002313205.1). Taxonomy (NCBI): domain Eukaryota; kingdom Metazoa; phylum Arthropoda; class Insecta; order Orthoptera; family Trigonidiidae; genus Laupala; species Laupala kohalensis. The sequence continues at coordinate 338,954 of NNCF01126266.1, forward strand.
GATCCGTGCATTTACATTTATCATTTATACAATTAATTATGGTCAAAAAATATCAAAGCAAGCACGAAATGAGCAATAGTTAAATCTTTTTTTCTGATGTTCAATTAACAGTTCTTTTAACTTCTTTTCCTCTCTTCTTTCTTCTTGAAACAGCCCAAATTTTACAATAACTGCGACAGACTCGATTCCAATGAAACGTTCTCTTTTGCAAGATACTTGCTTTCACTGAATTACAAAATTAATGCAAGTTCCTAATCAACGTAATCACTTCGTACAATGTCCGCCTCCCAGAGACGTATACTCACAACCAGCGTATTTTCTTCAAAATCGTGTCCAACCACCACGGCTAGATACACCCCTTTTCCTCCAACACAGGCTGCTACAGCTGCTACGAGGCTCGTACAGTGACCGTGACTCGACGAATTCTTCCAATGCAGCTTTACACGTGCTACTTCGTTCGCGATCAGCTTTGCGGCAAATTCTTTCAATCACCGACGTGCGACTGTTTTCGGATTTGTACGATTCGTAACTCGGACAACTTTTTCAATACGTAACTAGCTTCACTTGGAGCCTTTGATAAAATATTTATTACGCGTTTAACTTGCGTTGTACTCGGCCGTTCCTTAATAACTTCGACTGTGATAAATATCACAAAACTTGAATTTCGTAACTTGCGTCTTTACGCCCTCTCGTAATTATTGAATTCAAAATCAATGCGTTTTGACCATTTACTAGAAATTCGGACCGACTCGTCCCCTATCAATAATTCACGTACGATTTGAATTGGATTCTCACCGCTGATGGTCCGCGTAATAATGAGAGTGGATCAACCGCCTCTTCCGATGTCCCGCGTAATAATGAGACAGATACCTGTCGTGTTTCCACCTTCTCGGTACTAATCCCCACTCCTCCTAAAATTCATGCACAGCGCATTCCGCCAATCAATCGTCTCTTCCGATGGTTTCGCGTCACTAACTTCATAAGATGTATTCACACTTTCTTAGTTCTTACAATTGGATTTCAAAATCTTTCGTCTGTGTCTTACAACTCGCAGAACGTACTTTTCTTGGCGCTTCGTTCAAATCGGTATTATTGGTTCTATGTCTCTATTTAAACTATTCGTACTCACATACATTTCTACATAAACTTGTAATATTCTCTAACGAATCCGGGTCGTTAGAATATATAACATACTTGTATACTAAAATGATACCAAAATTTACCATGACGATCTGATACCAGTTCAAATTTCATATGCAATTTCATATTTCATTCTCTCTCTCTCTAAGGATATCATACACTGTGAGTGACTCAAGGTAAATGTAAATAGAACTAGTGTGGATAAATACTGTAAATAGAACATGGGAATAATACATCTTTTTAATATCTCAATAGATTTAATTTTTTTCTAACGAATAAACACTACAAGCGTTAACATAGTGAACATATTATTCATATCCTCGATTATTGCCATTTTTATTTTATATCTCTCGCAGATGGAAATAAATTTTCTCTATTAAACGGTTTATTAGACAAGTAGTAGTCCATATTATATAATATATTTATTTATTGCAATTGGGCAGATCTTACACGGTGGCAGTATATAAGAAAATACAATACAAAAATACATATCACAGAGAACTGAAATAAAAAATTGGTAAATAAATTATTAAACTATGTGATTCAACTAATATTAAAGTATTAAATATATAAGAAAAACATTTTACCCTGAAACATCTAAATAATTGATTAAAAAAACTACTGCACATTTTATTCATTGATTACCCAAACACTTGATTTACCCCTTTCGTGCACTTCACTTCACATTTCCCTTTCCACCTTTTCTAAATCAATTATTTCCCTCGTATCACTTCACTTCACTAACCACTATCCCTTCAATTCAGTACCCACTGTTACTCCAGTAGCTTCCCATCTACACTAACGTATCCATTTTTCCCGACCTGCCTCATCCTTTTAAATTGTCTATTCCCCTTTTCTTAGAACGTTTTTGAATTTAAGAGAGGTTGCTGAGCCCGATAGCGCTCCCACGACAACCGCAGGCAAATTGTTCCAGTTCCTTATTGATCTATTGAGAAACGAGTATTTTCCTACGTCTGTTTTTTGTTTCCTTTCATGAATTTTGAAAAATTGATCTTGTCTACCCAATCTAGTCGTTTTTTCTATACGCTCTTTGACATCCCGCCACACTGGTTCGTTTTTAAGTGTACTGAACAAACATCCCAGTCGAGCTCATTTTCTTCTTTTTTATCCGGGTATAAGTGTGACATTTTTTTCCACGTTCCACTCCAAAGATTACTTCTTTAAAGAATCATTACACGCCAATTCGTAGTTTGCATCGGTGTAAAAAATGTTGTATCACCTTATTAATACAATAGCAGTTGCTTCCAAGCATTAATTCCAGCTTTTTTTCGAATAAAAAATTGCTGTCATTAAATGACTTTAGAAAGTGAACTTAATATGTCCTATCTGTGTGTTCATATTTTAGTAGAGTATAATCAAATAATCTATGTAAAGCAACAATCTTGGCATTTCACATTTATGGTCTATTTAAAATAAGTTACGGATTTTGGTTTCTTTGCAAAAAGGAAGGGTGATTAGATTTAAATTATTTTTACCTGCCAAAGCTCAGAGCCTAGTAGTTTAAGGTAATACTTTAAGTAAGATCTTCTTCAAAAGTTCATGGACTTCATGTAGTTCATGAACTTCACTAATACGGAATATTATAATTAGATTACTTGCCCATATTGTACAATTCGTTTCAAAGTATCTTGAGAAGTATGTTTAAACATTTAAATTAGTTTGTATGGTCGTAAATGATAAACATTCATTCGAAATTTCAAACTTTTAATGTCACTGTACCTGGATTGTAACTTAAGGAATAAAAAATCTTTAAATGTAGAATACGCCGTAAGATATCAAACTGTGACAATAATACTTATTTAAAACTTATTAGATTACTTGAGATATGTCACATGTATTAAATCATGAATTTTAGTATTATACGAACTAAAATAATTCGTGTTATTTTACACTTTATTCGCGGCAACGTAGCATTTTAATTTTAAAGTTGGTAGCATTGTCATTCATAACCCAGCTCGTTACCTGTAAACAATGCGTAAATAGATGAAAGATTTTGAGGTTATTTCCAAAGTTGATTATTCATAGAATGGTTTTAAACTCATCTATTTTTATGTGGAAAGGCAAAGTAGTGTCTGAAAAAGTATTCCATCAACATATAGCTCAAAGTGATTTATTTCAATGTCAATTTGAAATAATACAAAATTACTCATCAATGCTCTCATCTCTTTGAACTCCGTGCATTGGGAAAGACAGAAGGCCGTGGCATTAGTTTTCGCACTCTGGTGGTGAAAAATGAAATAAGTGGTTCGCGTGGTGTAGTGCGGTGTTGTGACGTTTCACTACCGTAATCTCGAGTAGGCTGACATTATTTTACTTTTTATCGAATATCTCATTTTAGATCCCGTGATATATATATATATATATATATATATATATATATATATATATATCAGATAAAGTTGAAAATTCGTGAAATCCTGTAAGAGACCATATTAAATTAAAGTTACAATAACTCGCAAAATATTCTCATGTAACTTTGTCCCCTTGTTAACAGACAAAATATCAACAAGTTTACGAAATATAAACAACATCTTACATTTTTTATTTTATGTGAAGTACTGCCTTAAGTGTATAACTAGCGGAATAAGCTAGAGGAATCATTCACTTCTTAAAGAAACAGAGAATAATATTCTTTATCGAATGATCACGTTTGTATAAATAATTTTATTTCCTGTCTTTGTTATGATGTTGATCACCTAATGTAACCATATAAATTGTTATTCTCATTACATTACAATTAATGTTACACACACTTTTATGTGTATGTCTGTTTGCAACCTGATCACGACGAAACCACTGAACAGATCGTGATGAAATTTGGCAATGAGATAAGTTACATATCGAGGACGAAAATGGGCAAACTGTTATTTTAAAAACGTGTGGAAACAAAGATTGAAAATGATTTTGACGAAAAATTTCGATGAAATCGAAGAAAAATGCGCTAAATTAGCTAAACCTGCCTTAACAGTTGAAATAAGTGATAATATTTTAACTCACAACTTCCGAGTACCTACCTGTGGAGGAGTGTTTGCAACAGTCAGGACAGTCAGGTGAAAATTGCATCGGACCGGGACTCAGACCCGGGACCTCCTGCTTGAGGTGAGAATATGTTCGCCTCAATGAGTAGCGATTCTGTTCACCTCAAAAAGTTCCACAAAAATGTCGCCAAAGCTTGTCTATCTACTGAGATTAACCTAAATTATGAAATAAAGTTATTACAAATATAATTGTTAAAATACTTTTATTTAAGAGAGTAATTTTAGAAAGAAAGATTCAATTTTCATCAAATAATAAAACATTTGTTTTGTGCATTTAAAAAAGATAATGAAAAACTAAATCATAAAATTTGGACGAATATAGTAGAATTTACAAGCGTTTTAATCAAATGGTGCAACCGCGCTGCCGCCGTTGTGCCTTGCCTCGGGAGAGAAAATTTGACCGCGGTGCATCAACCGGTGTGTAGGTTCGTTCTACCTGAGATGCTGAGATGAATAGAGACATTTCGAATATTATGTCGGGGGTGGGTCACCACTGGGATTGAGGGGGCACAGCACTAGAAACTCATGGGTGGAATGGGAAGGGAGGGTCATGTAAAGCTATCAAATAAAAAAAGGCAGGTTTAATTAATAGATTTCGTGACCTTTTAGATGAACAGTGACGTGATGTCGTATAAGTACAAGTTCAGCTCATGTAGGGGTTAAATACTCCTAACTAAGGGAGATGTAGTGAGCTACTTTGTTATGTTTCGATTGATTTGTTTCTCTCACGGACAACTTTACGTTGCTCGCTGAAAGGTGGTTTCATTCAAGGATTTATTCATTCTTGCTGCTCGAAGTGAAACTGAAAATGGTATACTTAATCAAGTTTTGTATTAAACTTGAATTATTATGAATTTTAAAATGAGGGCATTGTACATATGTAAGTAAAAGTACATTGATTTACAATATGCACAGATTTTATTTTTTCCTGAGTCAAATAAGATTGTTCTAAGAAAAATTCCGAGCAACACCGGGTAATCAGCTAGTATTAAAACAAATAGAGAAATATTTTCATCATTTCATTGAAATGCGGTGTAGGATTTTACAATATTCTTACATAATATTTAGATGTATTTTTAAGTTTATGCGCAAAGCTCATATACTTGATTCTAAAAATTTGCAAAAGTTCAAAATAGTAAATAAAAATATTATTTTATCAAAGTTGTTTAATAGTTTTGATGTTTGTTTCATATTATTTTTTTTATCGTGATATCCTCCATACAAAACCATCGATTATGCTGTACATGATATAGTTGTGTTGCCAGAGCCATGGATAAATGTAATGTTGGAGATATGCGTATCTTGGAGTCATGCTAACTTGGCTTGAACCCACTGTATCGTGAAAGCAGTAAATAGCATATACAACCGTTGTCCATGAAATAAACGTAATCAAATACTTTGTTGAATATATTTCAGAGAACTGGCGTTACATGGAAGTAGCGATATATGGGATACAGTTTATTAATTTACTACCCTTCCTAAAAAAATTCAATTGGTACCTAAACAGAGATACAGTTTAGAAGTAAAATAACAATCTTGTTCCTGTCCAGAATATAATTTTTCATTTACAGAACTTGAATCAAATAAACAAATTGAACTTGTTTTTAAAAATCCATATCCTGGCTTCTCTGTAGTCGAAAATCAAGAATAAAACGTCTGTGTAATTACTGTATTTACTGCAATTCGTTAGGAAAGATGGAAGAAAAAAGGATACATGCAAAACATTATCTTTTAGTAATAAGATATAGCGATTCAGTGTGACGAAGTGATTCGTTTCATTTGATATAGCTCATTGAGGATTTAGGTCAAAGGTTCCGGTAGTGTGAAAGAAAGAAAAGTAAAGACTAATGTATACTGCTGTCTTAAAGTGAATTATACGTCTGTACACGATACTCACGTTACTTCTACATTCCAGGTAGGTTCTTAAGGCAATGTCGTTTGTCGAGTACAGATTCATTGCAGCTTAGATTCTTATTGGGTGTGCCATGCATAGACCCCGGAAGCACACCTAGCGGCTGCACAGGTGAGCTCACTTGGCCGTGAGTATGAGTGGCAGCGACGAAAGCGTGATACGGACGTTTGCGTCGCGCCAACACAGGCGGTCCTTTGGTCGTGACGTGCCTTCCGTTCGCTTGAAAGCGCGTGCAGCAGTAACGTTAAGCGCTTCCGTCTTACCGTATTTAAGAGGTTGGGTGACTAACTTTACCCATTACTTACTTAACTTCATCATTAATATACTTTTCCAGACGGTCCACATATCTTCTGCAAAACCTTTTGTCCTAAAATGATGTACTGGAATAACGAAAATATTAACCTTGCTGTATAGACTTTGCCCCTATTTACAAAACTTGAAACACTCTCAATTTATACAGTTAAAATTGTAAACTTATTTTTTTATGATTGAGTAAATTTATCATTTTTAAAGGAAGTTTATATTCTTGTACAAAAGACTTTTACAAAGCTAAATAGTTTCTAAGCCAAAATGTGTGATGCACTTGACACCATTTTTCATTGAAGTAATGCTGATTACGAAAAAATCCGCAATTTATTGATACTAAAATTAGCTGTAATACATCTAATATACAAGAAAATTTTATCGTCAGGTAATAAAACGCAATATTTAACAAGACATTTCTCTCAAGTATTTATCGACACAATGATATGCTAAAGTACGTCGTTTACAATAACATAACCATACATTTGAATTCTTTATGATAAATGATAATATTGAAGGACAGTTGTTAAACCACAACTTCGAGATTTGTTCTAAAAAATATTACAAAATAATGAAAATGCTTCTGAAATGTAGTGACAGCTGACAAACTAAGGTGTTAGAAGCAATAAATAATTTATATATTAATGTTGTTAAAAACAATTGAATAATTGAAAACGATATTATCTCATGAATTATTCAGTGAATTCAAATATACAATGAAAATTAAAAACTAGTTTACGGTGATAATTTCATTTACTAATTTAATTTAACGTAAGTGGAGTATGTAACGTGTAAACGGATTCACGATCCAAAAGATTTCTGCTTGACAGAAGCTCGTAGATTAAAAATAAATTTACATTGTGACATTAAAATATACATTCTGGTTTCCGTTATAAAACAGTGCTCAACATTTTTTCCCAATATTAATCCTGCATAACATCTATAAGAATTGCCTATGAGCTAGTGAATTTGCAACATTCCCACTTAGGGAACCTGAAAAGCTTGCGATTGTCGAAATTCACTTACCCATTCGCGCTATTTGGATATATTGAATGTCAGAGTTGCTACAACGTACTCTACAGTAGGAATACTACTCAAGCATTCGAACTGGCAGTACACTTTGATTTTTTTACCAACTTAATTTATTACCGTGACAAATAGTACATTTTGTTACTAAGAGAATGAAATAAAATTGAAGTCTCCACGTGTGTATTCATCTGTACTTCACTTACAAAAACAGAATGAAATCGAAAATGTAAGAAAATGTTATTCTTCCTTAGCAGGCGAGTTGGAATAAAAAACATGGGAGAAATTTACATAAATTTGTAAAGAAGGTGTATTTGTGAAGAACTATAGAAAATGGTTCTATCCCAAAGGACGAACACGAAAACTTGTGAAGAAAATTCATTAAGCAGATGATACCCATATTTGACACACAGATAAAAAAATTAAGAAGATGACACTGACCACTTCACAATGATACGGGTAACGTCAGAGCACTGGTCAGTACTGAATCGAAGGGCCAAAAAATAAATAAATTGAAATAAAATAAAATAATTGAATTTTTTTTTTAAATTTTGGAAAAAGAGAAGGAAGAAGGAAAGAGGTGAACATTCCTGGTAATACTATGTCAGAAACGGGGATGTATAAAATATATTGAACAAATAAATTGATTTGTACTTAACTTCAGAAAAGAAAAAACTCTTAATAAGGGAAAAGAAACTAATATTTGGGAGATACATATATTCAATTATTTATAATAAATATAAATATATATATATTTGGAAGATACAGCTCACTGGACCTAAATGGAAAAATCGATTTATGCAGCAACTTGGACCTAGCAATCGCATCCTCCAAGCTTCCAAGTCTCCATCGCCAACTTCGCTTTTATCTCAAAGAGAGGATCTTCTTCCTCTCGACCGCTGTGCGAAAATTCGTGTCGCCGGAGGCGCACCGAATGACGGATGGCTGCATCGGGCGTTATCTGCACCGCTGGCGCACTGGATGGGAAAGGTTGGATTTCTTCTAGCGTCTTCCAGATTCTAGTGGGTCATACTTCGTTTGCGTTTATTCGACGGCAGCGTGTATCCGATGAAAGACGTCGGTTGCATAATAAGAATGGGAAGATATCTTTTCAATGACGAGTTTCTGTTACTCATTTGAAAATGTACTAAACTAAGTAAATTTGTTTCATTTATGACAGTTATCCAAATACTTAACTTACTTAACTTTTTGATACTGATTTCATGAGACGTTTTTATTGAATTAATTTTCAAAATAAAAGTTATGATGATTTGGTAGTACCAAAAAAACGAGATTTAAGTATATCTGAACTTTATGCACATAAACTCACTTTTAATGATTTGAAAACAAATTACTGGACTGTCATTTCAGTTTTGCAAGCAATGGCGGATCTATGCAGGGGTGGGGTGGGGTGGGGGGCTAACGGGGTTATAGTTCCCCCCCCCATTGNTTAATATATTTTGTTGCTATTTAATTTTGTTAATTATTTATTTGATCAGTTGATGTCTTTTATATAGAAGATAATATTTATAAAATTTGTGTTGTAAAACCATGATTTTCAAACAGAAATGCACCCCAGATCTTTCGCCGGTTAGTCCTCCCCCCTTGACTACGATTTACATCCACCACTGTTTGCAGGGACTGTAAAAACACTATGATTTTTTAAAAGGAATACAATGAATATTTTTGGCGACTAAGCTCAGGGATTGTTGTGCTGGTTAATATTTAAACACTCTTAAGCTCTACTTTAGCCACTTGTCCCTCAATTTATTTTTACATTTTGCTATTTCTAACTAAATATTTTTATACTCTTTGATGATTCTGACAATACCCTTGAAGCGGTAATGCTTCAATGAATATTATTACTTATTCTTATTGGTTAATATTTGGTTTCCTTCAATAGTTATTAGGTAAAAGATAAATGTTGTTTTTGATCCGTTCAATTTTGATTTTTTAAATAAAATAGATGATCAGGAAGAAATTATTCTCATATTTTCCTCTCATTAAAATTATGGTCAATTTTACAGATTATTGTGATATTTAATCTTATCATATAAACGCATAATTCGGAAGGTAAGACTTGACTTTATTTACATTAAATTTTCATAAGTAAATTGTCTTGAAATTAAAATTTAACGACTAGTATACAAGAAAAGAACACTTGATTATTAATGTTGTAAGGGGTGTTCGTTTACATAGTAAAAGATTAAATTATCATATTTACAGCATGTTTTGGAATGAAATTGTGAATAAAATGTTTTTTTGGTAATAAATTACATTCATGGCTCATGGGAATATTTTGCTAAAGTTTAAAAATTAGTGAAGACTTTGTTACGAAATGATCTCATGAATTCGACAGCATCGAATTACTCCCAATTTTCATAATCTACTTGTATTGCGCAATACCCGCTAACCACATTCCTTCTCCCAACAGTACTAAAACGACAAAAAATATCATAATTTATCAAGGTGAACGTGCCCTGGATCATGACAGTGTCAGTCAGGTACGATAAACACGTGATACATTGCACCTGCTGCGATGTGCTACCCCGATACCATTAATAACCAACCGTTGCCTCAGGACTTGGAATTATTTCGCCCGTTCTCTGACGTAATAAGGGGAGTGTGCAACGGATTCGTCGCTTGTTTCAGGAAGAGAAACACACTGGTGACAGAGACGAAATGCCCAGCACTCTGAGATACAATTTTTGGTGCGTTTTCATTCGAGCGTTTGCGAAAGCACTGGAAGTTTGACATCATGGTTCAGGAGCCTCTTGAGAAATGTGACTGGGAATCGAAACCAGTTTTGTTAACACTCTTGTTTTAACATTAGTACAACATTAGTAAACGAAATATATCACTATAATAACATATCAATAAGTTTACTATATAATTGTACAAAACAATTTCACAATCACAAGTCACGGAAAGAAGCCAATTTTATAGGTTATCTCCTTAGATCTTCTGAAATGTTTGACCTCGCTAAAGCTTTGCTATAAGGTTAGAAGGAACTTTAATCCCGTTTAATCAAATTAGGCGCGATAAATATCAAAAGTTTATTAGAATTATTTGCAGAAAAGATTCTGTACTTTCATGAAAAAATAAAATAGTACCCTTCACCGGCATCTCGTAAGCAACCTTCAATGAAATAAGATATTCATGATAAAAAAAATTTTTTCCTAGTGAATGTTGTATAAGTAATATTCTTTAATTAAAGAACGTTTAACTAATTTGGAAAGAAAGTATAAAGGTTCATACTCAAGGTGTTTTTGCTTCGTTGAATTTAATTGAGGAATGAATACCAGAACGACTACAATATAAACCAACCAGTGCAACACACGGAATAATCTTCCAATTCCATTTTAAAAGAGTTCCAAGAAAACCCACACTAAGAAAATAAATGAAGATCGACGAAATTTAGAGCGGAATGTACAATGCGAGATGGTCTCGTGGTTAGCCTGGGAACGTAAGTGGTTCTAATGAAATTAACCTCTCTGTCTCGTCTGTGGGATTTGCGCCCAGGTTTCACTCAGCAGTGGATCATTAAGGCTCTGGGGCCACAACTTGGCCCACCTTATGATTAACCGGCACATCCTCGTTATTCGTATTGATGTCATGAAATTTTAAGGAACATGGGAGATAATACAAGAAACTGAAAGAGTATATTATATATATTTATTAATATATATTCTTTTCCTTTCAAACTCATGAATTAATATTAAACTTCGCCAAGGAAAATTGCGTTTTCTATTTACTTATCTAATATGTCGTTGATCCCTTGTTAGTTTTCTTTAGAGTTAGTTTTGGCATACCAGGCCCTGATCTGACATTTTAAAATAAGTATTTCAGGTCAGAAATATACAACTCTGATTTTCCCATTTTTTATTGTTTAGTTTTAATATTTTCAATTTTTTTCTGTCACATATATTGGTTTCTTTTAAATATAGAACATTACACGTAAAGAACGAACTGGACTATACTTTACTGAATTAAAGTATCAATCGATAATCGATAAGGCGGGGGCAATGTTATAAATAACGTAAAATGCGAAGGTTATGCTAAGCTTCTGAAAATTGTTTCTGCCATGAGCGTCAATAGAGGTTTTGTATTCAATTGATTTTCCAAAATCTGGTTTTTAACACATCCTTATGAATACAGTCCTAATATGAATTGATTTTCAAATAATATTTGAATTAAAGAGAAATCCCTGGTTTGGACGCATGATGATCGCTTAAAGATCCTCCCAGGCAATTACGTTTTTTCAACTATAGCAATGTTTATTTTTCCAACTTATATTACGTCTGTTTTTTTAAGGAAATAGTATTTAGACACTTGTATAAATATATTAAATGTACATAATTTAGAAACAAGAAAAAAATGACATGCAATTTAAAGGCATATTTTACGGCGGAATGATCGGAAACAATGACTTTTGCATTACATCATTTTTTCATGTAAAATGAATGTTGGTTTATATTTTAGTAAGATTACATTTGGCGTGTTAGTAAAATCTTGGGAAAAATGTTTATGCTGTGAATCATTTACGTTCCACAATAAAAAAATCTTAAACTATGTCTTGTTAAAATATGATTTTTGATTAGTTTTCTTTTAGATTTATTCTTTTAGTTTTATGTTCAACTTTTGTGGAAGAGAGACACCTACGTACACCATACATACAGATCAACCACTTGTGCTTTCAACTGCAAACACTAGCTACCTCACCAAGAATGATTAATTGATCTGTCTCCTCTTCCACACCTGCGGGTGTGTTAGACCACATATCTTAAACCTGAGTGGGAGTAAGCATGAAGTGGGCTTTGGAGGAGAAACAGTGTGCCATGGCATTGTGGCAGGTCGCGACATGCGCGCCGCCACACCGCGGCCCTCTACCTCCGCCGCGCGGTTGTCCGTGACCTTCAGGGGTCCTTCCGCGCCGACGACCGGGGTCGATGAACGATCTTGGCGCGCCCTACTTTCAGCTGTCCCACTTGCGTAACTGCTCGACGGCGCAGTCACCTCGCACCTCTTGCACAGACGGATGGACGGGGCGGAAGGCCGCACAGACGGATACAAGATCCCTGGACATGTGTATAAGAGCGGAAGCACTTGAAGTGTGCGATGCCTCAGAATTTTACGCTAACACGGTATTTGGGAATTTCCGGAAGGAATTGCTCTCATTCTGTTGATCCTTCAGAGCAATATTGTTCAACATCGGTTACGCGCGTCCCTCGAGGTACACGATGAACTCCAGTTGCTGTTACGGTCTTCATTGCATAGATTCCAAAATGGAATGTTTTTCAGTTTTTGTTTCACGTTTGTGCTGGTACTATTTAATAATATTAGGATACATATTTTTTATTCCTTTCTCGATTATTGACGAGATTAATCGAATGTAGTAATTCCCGAATCAGTGCCAAGCCTTCTTGATTTTGAACAATTTGCAATGCAAACATTTTCTTTTTTCGCATATAGAAACATTGCATTCCAAAAGGTATCTACATACGAAATTTCAACTCTCTGGGACGTTGGAAGGGGGCATTTCTGAAAGTGTCCCATCAATCATTCTTTGGAGGGTGCATTTTTGCCAAATCTGCAAATATTTCCATGAGAACGGGAGTAATTGAATCTATCATTCTCTGATTCGCTGGGAAACGAGTGACCATAATACGCCCCTACTATAAAAGCACGAGATGGTAAAAATTTGTGAAACTTGAAAATTTTGTGGTCTTAAAACCACAGGTGTTTTGCAGGTCGCAACATCCGCGCCGACGTCTCGCCAAGCCGCGGTCCTCCACCTCCGTCGCGCTGTTGCCCGTGAGGAATGAATTACAGAAAATCTGCGAGAGAATTAGAGAAAATTAATTTTTTCCAAGATCAGTTACCGTAACCAGGAGCGATCAGATTAGCGTATTTTGTGAATCATAAAATAACCTAATCAATATAAATTATATATTATTTTTTCTCTATAAACAAATTAAAATGTGAGTTAATTTTAATGAAATAGCCATACCTTACTAAAGCTTCTTAGAGGTTGAGAACAAGGTACGTTTCCTGTCAAATAGTAATGCTTGTATAAATATCTTAAATATGGAACATTATTTATTAATTTATTTAATTATTCAGGTAAAAATACATTAAATTTTAAAGAAATATATTATTTTTCACACCTCCGAAAAACCCGTATTACGAAATCATGTATTTTTGACAGACATTTTTAAGTATCCGATTTTATCAGAAAGGTTTAAAAAATAATATTTGAGTAATACATCTTATATAAAAAAGTTCAGCCTTCGTACGTTTGTGTTTGCAAAATCTGAAAAGTAGTCGGTTGATTGACTTGAAATTTTATACAACGTTGCATGCGAATATGAGTGTTTTTATATGCGTATTATATATGTGACATGTAAAAAGTAAAAAATGCATTAAAAATAATATAAGCGAAATAACATAAACTGACTGACTAATCGCGAAATATCAGAAACTACGAATCCTACGAACTTGAAATTTGACGGATACGTGCCTTTTAGGGTGTAGACATCCGCTAAGGAAAGTTTTACGAAAATCCACACTTAACGGGGTGAAATGGGGGTTTGAATGTTTTAGGTATGTACCCCACCATAACGCTAGAGTGCCTGGAGCAATTTCAACCAAACTTGATACACACATGACTGACTATATGAAAACAAGCACTGTTGGGGTAAGACATCCCTTGCACCTCTAGGAGGGGGGGAGAGGACGATGACATGAAAAATAATGGAATAATCCGATATTAGATTCGAAACCATACTTTTCGGTTCCGTTGAGGATTAGAACGTCCCAGGTGCTTTGTAAGTTAAAAATCAGTCCACATTGGAAATAATGTCCCCCTAAAAACCCTGGGGTAGGGGTGAGAATGAAGGGCAGGTAAACATAATTTAAAAAAACGACCGATACTAGTGTTGAACAGTTCATTTTTGCGAACGCTGAAATAGTGACACCCTTATGGTTATATAAGTACACGATCACCCCTGTAAGAAATAAACACCCTTTGCGTTGGGGATGAGAAAGAGTGAAATGTCAAAATAATCGAAAGTGACCGATATTAGAATTGAGATCGTAGTTTTCGGGGTCGCTGAAATTGGTAGTGGCATCCCCGAAGACGTCAAAGTTCACAATCGGCCCGTATAAACACCAACACCCTTAGGGAAGTAGATGCCATGAAAGAAATATCAAACATTACATACCAGTGACGATTCCATAATATTCGACATCGCTGAGCCGACAGTAAAATACAGATATCGTGTAAGTCTGAACTCATCCCTCATAAAACAAATACACCACTAGCACCCCTTGGGTGGGTGGGTGGACGGGATGATGGAAATGGGTTTATGGATTAAAAGAATTGAAAACTAATTTTGAAATATAAAAATATGAAAATTGAATCGGATACATAGCATTTACATACACTGAAAATTGCATCGGACACATTAGGGTTGATGAGATTTTTAAACTACAGATGCCGTTAAGTTTAAGTTGAGATCACATGGTGGCACGGTACCCTTAGAGCTGGGCAGGGAAGGTTGAGCCGTAAAAGTAACGTAAAAATACGGTTATTAGGGTCGAATAAATGGTTTTTGTTTATTCTGAGATGAATAATTATATTTCCAATGACATTATATTCCTACATTATGTACATTATGCACGACACCTCTAAAAATGAGGTTTAGGAAAAGGGCGTAACACGAAATACTATCGAAAATATCAGGTAAGAAAGGATTTCACAAAACTTCACCTCTAAGTGGGTGAAATAGGAAATTGGTATTTTCTCAATTACATCAGTGAAAGTGAGGGATTGGTACACATCAATACTATTTAATCTTCTAACACTGATGGACAACAAAGTTACAGACATGTTACAAAATTAACGCGAGCAAAACCGCGGGTACTCAGATAGTATTTGATATTTCATTAAATCCCTTATTTGGAAAACTCAAATTGACGACACAGATTTAAAAATAATATTTTGTAGTTTGTTAAGAAACTTCCAATAACACTGTAACCCTACGAAAATGCTCTTTAGTTAATTATAATTACTACATTTTATATATAATTTCTAAATATTTAATAAATGAATCTCAATTGTAAATAATATTTGAGGCAAGATTGTTGCTGGAAATGTTTTTCGGGTGATGCACAGACTTCTCGCTACAAATTCATTGGTGTTAATTTTTAAGTTATTTGTATTTATATTATTTTACATTGTTTACTTCAAGTTAGTAATTGTTCAAGTAATTTCAAACAAATATCTTTCACAGGTAAAGTAGTTACATTACAACTTATTTTATATTTGGATGAAGGTCTGGTTGCCAGGAACTCATACCCCACGCCGTCATTACGTGCCTTGTTTGAGGATGTCAATTAATTAACTTTTGTTGGAAGCGAAAGGGCAGGACTTTAAATTAATTTTCTATTCTATTCTATATTTGGGTAACTATTATTGATCAATGGTGTTTAAGTTTTGAGGGTCTTACTGAAGCGAGTTAACAGAGTTTTTTAGTGTTATTCCTAAAATTACTATGCATTTCAAATGTTCCAAGTTCGATACATGGATAGATCCAAAGTTCCATTTAGTTCGCAGAGTAGAAGTATTTGATCAAAATATTCTACAGACTTCGTTTACAGACTGTGAGATATGAGAGTAGGTATACAGCTTATGGCGTGGTAAGAGAAAGGGTCAAAATTATTTGATTTTTATTAATTTTTTTAAAACTCTTAATTAGTAAATTTTTACTGACCCTTTCCCAGTTTTTACCAATAAAACGATTTTATCATTCGTTTCATTTGTCCTTTGTCGTGTTCCACATTCCTTTTACTTTATGCTTCGTGTTCGTCCAACTGGGTATCTCATCCGTTAGTTTTGTTAAAAAAACTCCAGTAAATTTCTCATAAGATAAGACTTAATGCGCATGGATTCCCCTTCATTAAACAGTGTTCTATGATAATTAGGTCTATGAAAACTACAATCAGAGTGCTTTTCTTTTTACTCCTAATTTACTCACAACACACACGTTATATGCCTTTGTGTCACTTGTCTTATTTATGATTTCTCCCTTTATTTCAACATTCTATTTTTTCTGAAGATAACCTACGAAATTATTAATATTTATTAATTATATTTAATTGCCATAATTCATATATAAATAAATTTAATGTGATAATTTAAGCATAGTAAAGGAAAAGTGACCTTTAATTATGGTGGGATATTTTATATCACGTTGAAAAACATTATAAAACATCATAGAGATTACACGAGAAAGATAATACTAAATTATAAACTTTAAAAAAAATTAAACAATTTTCAAAATTTATGCTTGTGCTCAGAGATAGTGAGTAAAATGAATCGTTTCCGTTGTTCAGTTCCTTCGGAGCAGCGGAAGCGATAACATCGTTTGTCTCTGCCCTGTGAAGACGTGAAACGTGCTATGCTTTATATGAGTGGTCAAGTTATTCAATCAACTTGTGATAGACTATTATTAAGTATTCGACAGTGAGAGCATTTATTAGAACAATCTTCAAGTGTTTTTCTTTTAATTCAATTGTGCGGGAATCGAAGTATGATTAGGAGTGACAGTAGTCGTATAGGAGAGAATAATCATCTTCAACGTGGAAATTCGACCCAAATCCAAGATAGTGTAATGCGTGCGAAGTAATACGCAAGGCCATGGACGTCCTATACAAGGAGACAACACGCAAGAAACCTTATCGCAACCACAAACTTTTAATAGGTATGGCGCGCCAGCAGGCACTGCAGGTGAGTTCGGTACAAAGAGAAGAAGACAAAATTACGAAGACTTAAATAATCAGAGTAAACGTCAAAATTCAGATAGTGCAAAACAATTACCTAGTAACCATCCAAATATGGAAGAAATAGTTGTTGCAAACATTCCAACCGCTAATAAATATACATTGTTAAATTCAGTGTCAAATAATGTGCAGGAAAATCAAGAGAAACAAATAGTTATTTCCCCAATTTTCATTCATAATACTGAAAACTATAAACTACTGTTAAATGATTTAAAAGTGGTTACTAATATGACTTTTGATACAAAATTATTTAATAAATCAGTTAAAATCAAACCATCAACTATTGAAGATTTCAGAAAAATTATAACTTTTTGTAGAAAAGAACAAATAGAGTTCCATTCCTTCAGAGACCTATCACAAAAACTTAGAGAAGTTATAATAAGGGGCATCCCAACGGACTCGAGGAAAACGAGGTTACGTCAGAATTAGAATTCTTAAATTACTCTGTAATTAAAACTTCCAGACTTTATAAAAATAAGATTCCTATTCCATTATGTGCTATACAGGTTGAAATAACGCAGACACCACAGAGTTACTCAAACTTGAAAAACTGTTTACGCTATGGTCAAAGTGGAACACCGGAATAAGCCAAAAATCCCATTTAATGCAAAAACTGCCAGCGTTATGGTCATTCCCACAACAATTGTAATAGAGTGCCCAGATATGTTAAGTATTTAGAATATCACCATTTCTCAAAATGTTCCAAATCTAGTGATACACCTCCAAGATGTGTAAATTGCCGAGGAATGCACTCAGCAAATTATAAGAAATGTCCAGCTTTAAGACTAAACCGAATACCTCCCTCTCTAATCACACAAAACCCTATCACCATTAGATCTAAACCCCTCAACTTCACAACTGAATTCCCTCCATTACCAGTCCACTGTCAAGCGAGGCCACCTCACCGCAGTGATACCACGTACGCTCAGGTAGCTAGCCAAGGCAAAACGTCAAATAACTCAAACGCTATGTCAATAAACAAAGAAGTTTTAGTTAGAGAAATCATTACAGGAGTCATAAAAGCAATTATGCCTCAGATTCAAACAATAATACAATCCTTTAAACAACCAATCCTACCCCTAATAGCAGGAAATGTTTTCAAATAAAACAAATTTAATTTTATTAAACTGGAATGCAAATGGTCTAATAAGACTGAAAGAAGAATTCACACACTTCATAAAATATTATAACATTAATATAGCGTGTGTGTCAGAAACACACCTCAATGCCTCGAACAAGTTCAAAATAGCAGGCTATAATATTTATCGAAGAGACAGACTAAGCACTAAACCTTCGGGAGGTGTAGCGATTATAATTCGCTCTTCCTTACAACATTATCAAATTCAAAAATTTTTAAAAAACTCAAGTAGAAGTTACAGGAATAACTGTAAATCAGGAAAATTCACCGAATATAACTATAAAATGTATATACATACCCCCCAGCAAACATTTTAATGAAAATAATATATTACCGCATCTATCGGGCCAAAACCCTGTGCTAGTATGTGGAGATCTCAATGCAAAGCACACCAGGTGGGGTTGTAAATCAACCAATAAAGCAGGCAAAAAACTGAAAGTACTAACAACGTCACACAATATCATAATACATTCTCCAAACTCACCAACTCATTACCTATATAACAAGAAATTCAAATCGGATATATTGGACTTAGTGCTTTCAAAAAACTTTAATGGACAACTATTTCATCACACCCTATCAGAGTTAAATTCGGATCATACGCCAGTTATAATAACATTTTACGCTAATATTCTACCCAAGCCAAATAGGTATCAAATGATTAAGGGAACAGTAAATTGGGTAAAATTCCGAACACTTATGACAAACAAATTGAACATACCCACCCATCTAGATTCTAGTGAAAAAATTGACATGTCAATAACCAACCTGACATCAATAATTGAAGATTCTATAAGTAACTGGTACTTAACAACAAATCGCGACATCACAATGAAAAATAAACAAAGGCCAGGCTTTATACAAAACCTAATAAAAAGGAAAATGCTCCTTAGACGATCATGGCAAAAATACCGCTCAGAGGAAACTAAAAGAAGTATCAACCGACTAGGGAGACTAATTCACGAACATCTAGAAACATTTCGGTATAAAAATTTTCAATCCTCTCTGACCCAAATCCCCCCCGCCTCTCGAGCGCAATGGATAGCAGTGAAACGCAAAACAAAACACGTGAAAAACAAAACATACCACCATAAATGAATCAAATAAGTATGGCAG
Source organism: Laupala kohalensis (assembly GCA_002313205.1). Classification (NCBI taxonomy): domain Eukaryota; kingdom Metazoa; phylum Arthropoda; class Insecta; order Orthoptera; family Trigonidiidae; genus Laupala; species Laupala kohalensis. The sequence continues at coordinate 358,491 of NNCF01126266.1, forward strand.
AGTCTGATATTAATAAAGCAGAATTATTATCAACTCACTTTGCATATTCTTTTGTTAATAATCCCATTAAATTCATAAAATTTAACAACATCCTTGAAGAAATACGAAAAACCGAATTTACTGCCAATCTTCCAATAAAATTCATTTCTCCGAAAGAAATAGAGCAACAAATAAAAGCCGTCGGTCCGAACAAATATGCTGGCCATGATCAAATTACAAACAAAACTTAAAAGAAATGCCAAAGAAAGTAAACACATATTTGCGCAGTATTCAAAGCAGCACCAAGAATAGGTTACTTTCCCACAACCTGGAAACATGCGGAGATAATACCAATCCACAAACCAGGAAAATATTTAAGTTATCTAAAAGGTTACATACCAATATCACTTCTTCCCTTGATCAGTAAAATATTTGAAAAACTTCTAAAGAAAAGACTCAACAAATTCTTAACCGAAACGCATGCTATCTCGTCCAAGCATTTTGGATTTCGAGATAGGCATTAGACCACTCACCAAGTTCTCACATTAACTGAATTCATTGCCAAATGTTTCGAGTCTAACCAATACACCCTAACTGTTTTCTTAGACATATCAGAAGCCTTCGATAGGATCTGACATGAGGGCGTACTCTATAAGATGAGACTGTTAGGTGTACCCATGTACATACATAATATAGTTTAAAGTTTTTTAACAAATAGAACCTTCACATTATGGATAAACGTCTCTCATTCTAAGCCACAAAATATCATTGCCGGAGTGCCTCATGGCTCCGCCCTCTCCCCTCTCCTTTTTTCCATTTATACGTCTGATTTTCCCAAATTAGTAAACTGGGAAATAACCCTTTTTGCCGATGATACAGCATTATTTTTATCAACTGACAGTACATTCACTGGTACGACTAGCCTCGAGGATGACGTACTTACCTTCGTAGAATGGACAGATAAATGGAGATTAGCTCTAAACCCCACGAAATCACAAGCTAAAATATTTTCACTGCGAAAAATTCCAAAGTTAATGCCTTTAAAAATTGATAACGAGGAAATAGCCTGGGTCGATTCAAACACTCACATAAAATACTTAGGTATACATTTAGACACAAAATTAACCTGGAAGGCACATATAAATGCTATTGCGTTAACGGTTAAGAAAAAACTATCTAAATTATACCCAGTATTAAATCGAAACTAATCTCTGAGAACAGACATAACGTTATCCATATTCAAAGACGTCTTTCAAGATACTACAAGTCATCCAAAATAAATCTTTAAGATGTGCACTGAAGGCCCCTTGGTTCGTATCCAACAAATCCAAAGAGAACAAAACATTAAACCGTCGAGAGAACATATTAGTAAATTGGCATTGACATTCTACTCCAGTCTTCCAAGCTCTCCTCCGTCCCATACATTTAATTTAGGAAAGTCCTTAAGAATAAATAGCAGGATCAAATCCCGATATCCAAAAGACACTTTCAAACCACCCTAAAGTACAAAAATTACATTACACTCAATAGTTAAGCCTATGAAAAATTAAAGATTATAGTTTAAATTAATTATAAAGATTAACTGAAGGTGTCTCATTAGATTTCCTCACTCTAATGTTATTACTGTCTCGTGTATACTTGAAAATTGTAATTTTAAATTTTAATTTAAATGTGTTTTTAAATGTATTGTTGTTGTGTAAACGTATACATTATGTATTAAAAAACCCTTTAAAGCAAATCACTGCTGTTTCTGGTTAACAAATGAAAAAAAAGTTCCGTTCTTTATTGTTACATTACATGTCATCAGGTTAGGTGTCTTTCCTAAATAATATTTGAGGGCGAAGTGAGCATTTTTCCCATCGCTGTCGTAAACATTCAAGAGAAAAAAAACATAGAAAGAAAAAGTTTCAGGAGCCACGTGACTTTTACTTTTAAAGTAGCAGTCATTCCATGATACAGTCACAGAACATCGTTAGAGCCCGTGAGGCATTCCAACCCTCCATTTTCTTGCGGGTTTCTCCTTCAACAATAGCAAACAGGCTGAAGGAAGCACGAAATTTTGTGTTCCGCCTTCAATATTTCTCTCCTTCCCTCTCGTTTGGAGTGTTCTCCCAATTTAGAGGTGAAGGGGAAGAAGGGACGCATCCTGCTTGGGGACAAAATGAATTTCGCTGAAACAGGGGTGCAGAATGTTTTGTGTAAAGGTGCGTTTACACTATGTAGCAATCTGCTACATAGTAAATGTTATATAACACTTTGCTACTCAATTTCATGAGTTTGCTACATGTAACATTTGCTACACGTAACATTTGCTTTATGTAGCATTTCCTCTAAAGAAAATGCTATGAGTAGCTAAATGTTACATGTAGCAAAATGTTACATGTAGTTAAAATGTTTGCAATATAGTAATGTTACACGTTTCCCACTTGGAGTCGGAAAAGTTCCCAAAGGGATTTATGTAGCATGTTTCGCCGTCGTCCCTGCTGCCGTCTTGCGGAACTGATAAGAGAGGAAAAGATAAGATGGGTCTGATGATATAAGATAAGATAGGAACTGATAAGATAAGTCAGCCAAAATATACGTACACTCTCGCAGAGTACCAATTTTAAATAACTCACATTTTTTAGATTATGCAACTACAAATTTTTTAAATTATACATATCAACATCGACAATTAATTGTTTGTAATAATTTAATTGTAAAAATCTAAGTTTGCGTTATTTTTAATTCATCATAATTTGACACATTAAAAAAAATTGTTTATAACAATTTTAATATTTCCAATTATAAAAATTATAACTGTTTATAACAACTTTTATATTTATACAAATTATAGTTGTTCATTACAATTTAATTATAGTTTTAATATCTGTTTATGATTATTTAATTGCTTCAGTAATTTTAATTATTTATATCATTTTTTTGTTCATAATAATTGTTCAAAATAATTAAAATCAGTCGTAGATTTATTCATACATTTGTACAGAAAATGTAACAGTTAGAAAGATTTCAAATTGTTATAAACAATTAATTTGCAAACGATTGAAGAATTGTAAATTAAGGTGTAAACAATTTAATTGATATACCAATTTCATACTTTGGTATAGCAATTTAATTGTTGTAGAAATAAATAAATTGGAATGGCATTTTAATTCTTATAGCAATTTCAATGACGTATAACTATTTTAATTGTTTTTAATAATTTTAATTACTAATAACTTATTTAATTATGCATAATTTTTTTAATAGAACTAGTGTTTCAATACAAAAGAGCAGAGCTTAAAATAATTACTAAACTAACCACGCTTCTGTAATTTGTGGTTAGTTTTTGTATCTAGAATTATTATCTGTATCTTGTATGCAAAAATGAGTTGAAATAATGTTCATTATTTTATTATTTCATAATTGAACGCGGTTTTCACATAAACGTCACTTAGTATGTTTCGTACAGTTTTCGAGTATATCTATAAATTCGCATATTTAACGTCTTGCGAATTATACACGTAGCTGTGAATACAAAAATTTATAAAATAGTGGGATGGGTCTCTGAGGGGGTGCATTGTTGCACCAAAAGGTTAAATCCCTGAGAAAATGTACTCGGAATGAAATCTTTTCTGTCGTAATTCTTTTCGTAATACTTCGTACTTGAAAATGAACATTTTAACCGTACATACAGTATACATATGTTTCATATATGAGAAACTTCATTATTGTTGTAATCAGTGGCGTATCTATTGGGGGGGGATTCAGGGGACAACCCCTCCACCCGCCATTGGACAAACTCTTAACAGATGAAGGTATATTTTGCTACTTTAAACAATTAATAAATTCAGTTACTATTTAATATTGTTAATTTTTCATGATTTATTTGCGTTGATGTATTTTATTTAGAAGATAATATTTATAAAATTTGTGTTGTGAAACCATGATTTTCAAACAGAAATGCTCCCCAGATCACTTCCCGGTTAGCCGCCTCCCCTCCTTGACTATGGTCTAGATCCGCCGCTGGTTGTGATGACATAATAACCGATAGTTTTGGTGTGCTAAAGGAGAAATACTAGTTTTGTCAAGAGCGTACTGTCCAGAAACGAATACAGGTCATTTTGAAAACGACCGAAATTAGTTCTGACCAATCGTATCTTCCAACCCTAACTCGGTCGTATCTTTTGGCAACTACGGAATTGGGGTTTTGGGCATAACGTGTGTTTTTGTTCCCTCCATCACGAACAAAGGAAGCAGACAAACGAAACCGAACTTAAGAATTGGATTTCATTATGTTAGGAATAGAAGACATTCGGTTTCAGCTCATTTCGGTTTTACTAACAACCCGAGTACCAAAACTTATAAATTTTAGATAATTGATTTTTTGTGTACTTTAAAATGTGCATTTAGATTGCCAAACACCATTATTGTGAGACTTACTATTGTGTTCAGATTGCAGTCCAAGTTTTTAATTTTTTTTGTAGAAAGGTTGCATAGTGGGATTATTGTAGCTAATGAAATGATATATTTTATTACAAAAAAACATTTAATGAACGCAATTTGACTTTAATGTATACTAGCTGAGTACCAGCAACTTTGCTCGCGTAAATTCTGTAATATGTCTCCAATTTTTCTTCTTCTCTTATCTTCATTCGTATTCACCGAGAATGTTATCCGTTACGATTTTTACGACATTTTTTACGATTTTTTGTATCACGCTCTTCCCAACTTCCACCCCTAGCAACGTCGTGCACTTCATGTGGTCTGAAGAGTACATAACGCCATTGAAATTACAATTATTCATCCCAGAATGCACAATAACCATGAACTCGACCCTAATAACGGTCTTTTTACGTTTCGCTCTTTCCGTCCCAGCTCTAAGAATACACTACTCCTATGTGATATCATCTTGAACATAACGGCATTTGTTGCTGAAACATCTCGTCAACCCTAATACTATGTATCCGATACAATTTTATTTTTGAATTGAATTGAATTTATTTTCAGAATATACATACATACATACATACACACATACATACATACATACATACATACATACATACATAATGGGCTCTAATGACCTTCGATGTTGACGATCCCTAAAGCCCCCCCCCNGTTGATAATGATTTTACATAGTTTATACAGCCTTTACATAGTAAATACATCTTTTTTCATTCAACTTTTCTAACAAAATTATTTTGCGATCAGTTATTTATATACATATAATAATAATAATCGCATTTAAATTTAAATTGAAAAAAGGAAGTACCTATTTCTTTCATTTAATGTTCAGCAATTCCTAGCTAATTTTTACACATGTATTTAGTTTAATTTACCTTTCTATTTAATTAATTAATTAATGTTTGTTATTAAAATTGAATCTTTCTAAGTTCACGAGAACTTGTCAGAAAGATTATTTAGTTTTTAGTTCTTATTTAAAACATTTAATGTACTACTACTACTACAAGTATATATTTTTTGTTTCTTGTTTTTAAATTGATAGTATTTCAAAATACTATTATATGATTCAATTTTATCTGTCTTTATTATTAACAAATTTTGAATATTTCTCTACCTATTTTTAATTTTCTTCAATAAGATATATACATCATCCTAATCTATTACAAATATTCATATGACATATCTATAATTTATATATCTAACCCATTAATGTTATCTAGATCTCTCTCGGTTCGCAAAACCTTGTCAGAGTGATAATTTATTTTGTTTTATGTTTTCATATTTGGTTAATTAATAAAAATGTTCTGTTTTTCTTTCAAATTTGAGTATTATTTCCTATTTTTTTACAGTATTTTATTGAGGTTAAAGTTTTGATTAAGTAACCAGTTTTTAAATTCTCTTTAAAAAATATATTTTCACTCTAATTCTATCAGGTTGTACGGTAATTTATTTACAAATTTTGGTATTACTATTTCTATTTTTCTTTCTCCATATTTATTAAAGTGATATGGTATTTTAAAGTTGTATTTTTTCTTGTTTTGTAATCATGATTAAGATTTTCTAGAATATTTGCGCTAAATCTGTGTCTTATTAATATATTAAATTCATATAAGTACTTTATATTTAGAATTCTTTCATTGTTATACATTCTTTTCTTTTTGATTGCATTATAATCACAAACTCTTTATTTTGTAGATTTTGAAGAATTTTAGTGTGTGCATTAGATGTAGAACCCCAAATGGTGATTCCATATCTTAAAACAGAGTCAAACAAAGCAAAATAAATGATCTTAAGTATATAATTTGTCGTGAAAGATTTTATGTTTCACATCCTCCATAAACACGTTCTTAATTTTTTAGTTATTTAAATATTTCAATATTAGTTTTCAATTATTTTTATCCATAAACACCTTTCTACCCTCAAACCACCCAAGGTGTGTTTGTTTCATGGCTGAGTTCAGACTTACACGATATCGGATTTCACTATCAACTCAGCAACGCCGAAAATTATGGACTCGTCACGGGTATGTCAAGCTCGATATTTTAACAACCCCTTCCCTAGGGGTGCTGGAATTCATGCGGGTTGATTGTGGACTTTGTCGTCTTCGAGACCCCGAGAACTACGATCTCAACACTAATATCGGTCACTTTTGATTATTTTAACATTTCACTCCTTCTCACCCCTAAAACGAACAATTATTCCTTATAGGGGGTGATCGAGTAATGTGGCAATGATGTTGTCACTTCACTTCAGCGGTCACAAAAATAATATATTCAACACCAAAATCGGTCGTTCTTTTTATAATGTTTACATTCCCACCCCTACCCTAGGGGTCCTAGGGATATATTATCTGTAATGTGGACTGATTATGAACTTAGCATTTGGGACGTCATTATCCATCTCAACACCACCGAAAACTATGGTTTCGAATCGAATATCGGATTTTCCCATTATTTTTACATGTCATTCCCCCCCTCCTTTCTCTAGGGGTGTAAGGGATGTCTTACTCCCCTAGGGTTTGTTGTCATTTAGTCAGTCACCTGTGTATCAAGTTTGATTAAAATTGCTCCAGACACTCTACAGGTTTGGTGGGATACATATATAAAATATTCCAACCCCCATTTCACCCCATTGGGGATGGATTTTCGTAAAAAAAATTCTTAGTCTACTCCCTAATAGGAACCTATCAGCTAAATTTCAAGTTTGTAGGCTTTGAAGTTTTTGAGATTCCGTGTTTAGTCACTTTAGTGAGTATTTCGCTTTTATATATAGAGATGAGGGTTAAATAAAAGACAAAGCAAAACATTGGTATAAAACATTGCCAGCAAAGCGGAGTTTCGTCCTAGCAATCCTCTCGATGCAGACGTGCTAGCTTACAAATCTTATCTCGTTTTATTTCTTATTTAATTTAATTTGATTTGAACAATTATTTGTATAAATAATCTGATGAAAGACACGGTACTTCACGTGGCTTTAAGAAGCGTGGAAAATCGATTTGTTCAGTTTGATTTTCCATGTCGAGAATGTAGAAGCGGAAAACGGTAGTAATTAGAAAATGCCCCATTGCCTCTGAAATTAACAAGAAAGTAACCCGCTGGAGTTTATTGGTTTAAAATAAGTTTGAAAAAAAAATCTGTAAGGGCGTGGAAGCAACGCGAGTCATATATATCAATTATTTTTCATGGTGTAGGGAAACATTCAATAAAACTAAATTTTGGGGTACATCTTTCTCGAAAAATATCTGACTGCTGGTAGGAATTGTCTTAGAACGACATAATGAGAATTGTCTCGAATTGTCTAAAATTTGCTTCAAGTAGCAAACTGCTACATAAAATTTGCTACATGTAGCAAAGTGCTATATAAAATTTGCTTTATGTAGCACATGTTACATAGCAAATACTACATGTAGCAAAATATTATATAACATTTGCTACATGTAGCAAAATATTATATAACATTTGCAACATGTAGCAAAATATTATATAACATTTGCAACATGTAGAAAAATGTTGTATAATAACACTAGGAAGCGCAGTGTTATATAACACTTTGCTTCATAGTGTAAACGCGCCTTAAGATAACGTTTTCACGAGTCAATAGCATGCTAAAATTGCTCATTGACGAACGAGCATTACCATTTTCATATTATGACTATTTATATTATTATTTGCATTAATAAAATGTTTCAATAAACGAATTCTCATCTGTTAAACTGATACTTCTTCTGTTTTACATTCAACCAACGGTTACGAAACAAGCCGTGAACGGCAAGTATGTGTGTGTGATTTGAGAGTAGATTTTGAACTTGTTTATTTTGTCTACGCTTTCCTGTTCAAGAGAAACAATAGTAATCTAGTTTATAATACGATGTCGCTCGAGTTTTGACTAATAATATGCGCATCTTGGAATGTTATCTTACTCAAGATAATGTTAGACCTCGGAGAAAATATCAAACTTAATTTGTAGATTAGTGTAAATATAAATTTTATAGATGTTTCCTTCAAAGCAAATCAGAGTAATCCATTTGGGGAAAAATTTTATATTTAATAAAATGTAATTCTAAAAATATTCATTTGTTAATGGATTAAATTTTTATATCAATGGATTCTTAAAATTTGCACACGATTTTATTAAATTGTAATAATCTATTGAGAGGTGGATAAATGAAGTTATAAAATGCCAAAATAATATCTGAATTACTATGGAAATTGAAAAATAAGCTTGCTGGAAGATCCTTATTCCACACTGAAGATCCTTAATTCTTAAAAAGGTTTGTTTTCCTCACATACAACTATTATTTTCCTGTTATCGAAATTTTCCCGCGATGACGCAAAAATGCATCGTACGAGTACTTTGGATATATTAATTCACAACGGTCGTACATGTTATTTAAGCGTTGGGGTTCTCGTGGGATGGCAAGGACCTAGTGAGATCATTACGGAATGTCTTGACTTCAACGTTTATTTAACGATGTAAAATCAATTAATGTATGAATATAAAATTATTCTACTCCGAGAATATCTGCCTGCGCTACATCTAACTACATGCAAATCTTAAGTTTTGAGTACATAGTCGTGGACATGTGGTAGCAACACCAACGTGAAAATTGTGGCGGACTCAGTTTTTTTTTTCTTCATTTTCTTGGTTCTTTACCCCAGTTTCTGGACATCTTGGCCACTACCAGGGTGATTCTTCTTAATTTTCCTTGTCTTCCTTAGTTTCCTTCTTTCGCTTTAAGTGATTGTATTTATTTCAACTATGGAACTTTTTATTATTACCTTCTGCACATTATCTGCATGAAGTATTCCTCAAACTGTATATAATCTTGTTCTGTTCCTATCCATTGCCCCCAGTTTTGTAAATTAAATGTACCCTTGCTTTTCCTGCGTCTCAGTCGTTGGACTTTGAAAAAAGAAAAATGAACACGCAGGTTCCTGGAAACTGGGTGCAAGTACTCCATGCACGGGGGTCAGCCAGTGGTCACATATCCTTTGCATGGGGATGAGTCCCAGTGTTGCCAAGGTGGAAATTATGATGATAATAACAATAATAATAATAAATTTATTGTCAAAAAAGCAGTTCCAAACTGCGTATGACCACGTGGAGGATAATAAACTAATTTACTCTCCGGAAGCAAGCAAGGGACCACCCCATCAATTCTGATCAAGGGTCCTAAGGCAGAGGTAGATTTTAACATTTCAACATACTCCTAACGATAAAAATAGATCGGCACGTGTTATAGTATTAACATAAAACCAACAAATATTGTATTTCAAACACAAAATAGTCATTTCACAAGTACGTATTATTATAAAACTATAAACAATCGGAAAATATTGTTGATAAGTCGTAACTATTAAATAACACTAAATTCGCGAATAATTATTTCAGTAGATGCTGCTCCTAGGCAAAAGTATAGCGAGTCTTTATAATACATCCGCCTCTACCGGAGAAAAACCATGGTCAGGATGTTGCACCGACTTTGGAAGGTGATATAGGGGTATGGAGAAGATGACACGCCTACCACCAGAAGGGAAGGTCTCGGTTTCGAGTCTCAATCCGTCGCCATATTTACCTGTCATATATTATTATATCTTCTTGTTCTGAGGCTAAAAAATAGAGCTCTTCCATTCTCTGTGTCCGCAGTACTCAAGTTTACGAGTCTGATTTTGCCAATATTCATTAGTTAAATATTTTTGAATGAAGAGTATTTTGCTCCATTTTCAAATAAATATTACTATTCCCACGACTTTCGTCATTTTCTCCCCTCCATCGTGCGTTCTTCCTTCCTCTTGTGTTTTTTTTACATGTTAATTTTGCGAAATATTGTTCTCCCATTAACACAATGAAAATTGTTTGGTGTAAAACGTAACCTTATCTCCTTAAACATCAAAATGAAAAATAAACTAAAATGTGAAGAACATGCATAAGATCATTGTAGCGTTTTTTGCAACATTAGTTACAATCTTTCCTTTAGTTTTTAAGTGAAAGCAGGTAGGCCACCAATAATGAGTATTATCGCATGACTATGAGGTTGAGACTTAATAAATTAATAAAATATCTCTAAATTCAGATTTTCGTGTAGATATGTTAATTCTCAAGTATTTGACGACCATCGTCCTTATTAACTCTCCATCCCCAGAAACTCTAAAAATAACATTTATTGCCTAAATTTTCTGTTCAGTCAGTCTTCCTTATACTAAATTTTTCTAACGTTACGGCTTAGTACTTTCCTTTCTCAGGTCCCTTTTTAGAGACGAAAATGCTACAATTGAAACTAGTGTTATCTAGTATATCGATGTCATATCCTAAACAACATAAACAGTGTGGGTAGAATATAATATAACAGTTCAGAAGAAAACATTGTGTATCAACAGTTTTACTATATCGAGTTGTTTTTCTGAATTTTCTAAGAATGGAACTAAAATATTGTGGGTTGATATTTTGTATATTTTCCTCAAGTATTAATTTATAATTTGAACTTTTTAAAGACAAAGAGTGTAACTATTTCCATACTTCTCTGATTTGTTAAACAATGGGTGTAATGATACTGTTATTATCATTATAGTTATCACGTACGGATTGATTCTCGTTTGCTGCATAGCGACTGTGTTCCACACGTGACATAGTGTTAATTTTGGAGTTAACCGTCAAAATTTGTGGAGGTTTCTTTAGTGAACCTCGGATAAGTATTTCGTCAGCAATCAGCAGTAAACCACTCTTACCGAGCGTCGCTATTACATAATTATCCATTACTGCGTTCTTCAATTAACGGGCTATGTGACATCGCATATTCTGCTACTATTCGCAAGTCACATGTGAGTGGCCTGGTAACGACATTATAACCCAAGCTAATCTAAGTTGAGGTAGCGGAGTCGTTCCGTTTGCGGCCAAAAGTTAGGGATCATGGAGATTTGTTTGTACGATCTGTGAATGGACAGCGGGTGTCATTTTCGTGATCTCGTCTTTAGTCGGAAGCAGGTGGCCTCAACTTACCTTTGCCTGGAGTATAGTGGTCTTGTATCGATTTACCCACTAAGCGGGTAGTATGATTTTCACAGTAGCGTTAAAACGAATTATACATTTTGAACAAAAATAATAATTATTTGTTCATAAATTAGGAATTATTTTCAGGAAATTCGTTATTTTCTTTTGATTAATTATTATCGCTAGTCCTTCATTTTCCTTACATCTCTAGCGTTGTGCGTTGGAGCGTTTCTGCCCGTCTCGTACCGCCGAGTGGCCATCCCTGCGAGAGCAATTTCCTTCCGCTTCCTCAACCCTTGAGTTCCCCTCGTTTGTCACCTCGCTCGTCTTCATGTCACCCGAGGCCTCCCCACCAATTTATCCATGCGTTTTCCTCCTCGCTCTAACGAGGACGCTACGTCCTCCCCACAGTTCCAAAGAAGACCGTTTTTGATTCTTTCTCTCGCTGCGCTCCGCTGCTTTTTGAATATTCTGCGGCGGCGGCGGCGGCGGGAACAGCGGATCTTTAAAATTTTTCTAACGTTACCAAGTAAATTATACGCTGCGGAGGTCGTCGTTGTTATTTTTGTCATTTTTTTTCGTTTTGCGTCACTGCTCTTTGGAGACATTTCTTGCGCATTTTGTTGGCGGAAGCGATGGAATAACGGTCGTGATTTCTATCGTTCTCTGAGAAAAGATCGACTGAGAACATTATTTGTTACATGAACTAAAAGAAGACGAACCTATCACGGGTAACATGTGACCTTAAAGCTCGCGGGAGAAAATCATTTCATAGGAGATCATTTCATATAGGCATGTTATGAAAAGGTAAATCTGTGAAATAATTATTTATCTTGGAATTGATTACAAACAACAGTTAAATAGCGATCTTAACTATTGTCTCTATTTGTGAACTTTTGAGATGTTGTAGCAAAGTGTCCTACCTCGTCGTCAACGGGATCGCCGCCTGTAAAGGGGCCCCGTGGAATGCTAAATATTTTGCATGGCGCGTCTTGACTTGCTGTTAAACGCGTCAAACTCCATCACATCATTTAACAGCAGGTGCTACCTGTTGGTTCGTTCCCCAAGGCAAAAATATGAACAATTAATCTTGTATTAAAAAAGGAAACGGGAAATTTGGACTGAGAATCGGCAGAAATTGTTCTATGAACTTAAATACCTGTACAGCATATGATCTGAACACGTATTCCTTGGATATTTTGAATTTCGTTCAACCCTAAACAAATCGATAATCTAGCCAATTGAAAGGTAGTGGTGCATAATCTCACTTGTTGTTCCATAGGTGTAATTCTATTGAAATATTTAAATTAATTAGTTGTTATTCTTCCAAACATATTGCTATCCGACATTCATCCGCAAAACATCTGATATCACTATGTTTTTCAACTGGTTTCCAAAGCATTATCTCATTTCAAGCCATATCAAGACAATAGATAGAAGAGTTGTACACAAACTTCAATTTTTGATTACGCCTCGATTTTTGCGCAAATTAAGAAATTAATATTAAATGACATCGGAGCTTGTTATTGTATCCATGTATTCTTCAAATTCTACTCCATTAAATATATCCCACTCTTGATTCAAAAGTAATTCGGTACCCATAAGATTTTCATCTCCCACACTTATAGCAGATGGGCGATATTCCCATTGACTCTTCTTTATGTATGTTTGCTTGTAGGGATTGAATTCCCCGAGGGAATGCCAAAGGTCCCATGGAAGGAGTTCGATTTGGGAAGGCATCCAATCGTTAAAGAGGTTGGGCGAACTTTCGACAGCAGATAGAAAGAAACTTGAGTGATTGATGATACTCGCAGGAAGCGGTAACGTGTAGGGATGCTAAGAGTAAGCAATATAGTTGCTGTCAAGGGAATTCAGCCATAACGTCTTTATATAGCGTACAGAATTTCTTACCTTTTTTTGAGAATGGTGAACGGTAATTTCGTTGTGCAATTTATGTTCTAGAATATGATCTCAAAGTATCAGTTACTTCTAAAAATAATCATTTTAATAATGAGTATATTACATTTGAGTGAATGAGATTCTGGAATTGACTGAGCAACTGAGATTTTGAAGACAAAATGTTTTCCTCTCGTTTGATTGTAGAACTTTCATGATATCGAAAATCACGAATTCTGATTTATATTCTCTTTAAGATCTGTGTATTACTTTTTAAATCTAGACTCCGTTTGTAGTGATTCTGATAAAATAAAACCAAATTGAATACTTCTGAGTTTAATTAATTTTGGTTTTATCTTGTTTGAGTTTGGTACAAAAATTGTATTTTACTTGGCTGATGGTTGGTGACAGGTTCTATGTCGTCAGGGTATATTTTCTAGGGATTTCAATGATACAATTACGCTTCATTCCTTAAAAAATTACATATGTCGGAAGTAGCTCTGTCTGAACACTTATTCACTTCAATCGAAATACTAGTTTTACAAGAATAAAAAAAAGAAGAAATTACGACAATTGCTAAATTTAGTTGTTTTTAATGAGATATTAGAGCCCACATGTTAATATTTTTAGTAGGACCAAAAATGCACTTCCGAAGCTTCTCTCTTCCCTGAAAACTGTTTAGTATCAAACCGGTGTCCATGGGACACGTTGACTGTCGGGACCAAGGCAAGGAGCTGTGCAGATGATTACAGGCCTCACTGTTTAATGAGGAATGAACTTCAGAGTCCAGCTAACGACCTTTGGAGGCTGGTCAAAAACGCCGATCCTCTGAACAGGTTTTACATGGAACTTCCTAGTCGGAAGAAAAACCTGACTCCATTTCAAATTACTAGGGGGATTTCAGGAATCTTTCGATCACGTTTTCTTGACTTAAGACAATTGCTTTGCTCTGGAGATTGAGTGAGGCCTCGGGATTTGAAGCGATGCGTCACAAGAACTACGAAACTCAGAATAATTTAGAATAATCTTAACTTATTTCATTTAACTTTTATACCCAGCTATCCTAATTGTTAGAAGGCTCAAGTGTGTGTTCTATTCCACAACTACGAAAATCATCTTTTTCAGCATATAAGTGTAATTTAGGGTATAAGTTTCATGGGTGGAAATTGTGAATATACATACCTAAACCTTTCAAGATGGGAAACAGTGGTAGGGGAGTACAGATAGAAAATATATGCGAGATTAGTAGCTAGTTTGTTTAGATACAATTCATGCTATTGAGAAACTCTTGCAGGCTCAGAAATGAGCCTGTTTAGTCGGTGCCATTCTATGTATGAGTATTTGAAAATTGCGTCTACTTAATAGTTATATAAGTTCAGCAATTATTAACTATTAAAAGTTGCACCGTTACAATAGATGAACAAAATGCTTCGAGGATATTATTGGTACTCTGATCTCCATTTAATTATGCATCTTGTCGTTTCATGAGTTGCTGGATTTTCTCGAAATAATCGAGATAATTTATTTCTAGTGAAATTATTTAAGTTATTTTTGTGTCAGATTTAAACCTAATTTTTCTACGTTTAAACACATCAGTTAATGTGAAACATGTAAATATAAAATTCATTTTACAATTGCAAAATATTCTGCAGGGCTAAATACATTATAAAGTAGCAATCTATTACATTCTGTATAATTTATTATTTGAGTATTTACCGAGAATCCTGTAAGTCAATCATAATGTTAGATACAATTGAATACTGTACGTGGCATTAATTTCTAACTATCAGATATGAAAAACGACATTCGGTATGTTTTACTAGAATAGTTAGAACTGAAGTTGCGGTATTTGATACAAATGTAATAAAAATGATAAAAAATATTTTCTCAGATGATTTAACTTGAGGTAACGCGTGACAGTTCTGATATGTTATACATTTTACTAATCTGAACTTAAACAGTTCAATGTTTTAATTGCAAGGTCTATATGAGTTGTACAAGTATTGTTTAACGTTTCACTTCATTTCAATTAGCAGTATCATGTCAATATTTTCCTTATTAGGTTAAGCAATGAGTAATATGGTTTCTCTTATGTTATTTGACCTTACCTTGTCTACCCATGTTCCAATCTATTACTCCTAAATACCCGTAGCTAAAATGAAAATATATGAATGTATGGTGCACAATGAACACAGTTACGTATTCAAAAGTCATGTTCAGGACTGTCAAAACCCTCTAAGGCATATAGTGGGAACAAGGTATCTATCTGGGTGGGCTTGCGTAGTAGTATCTGCCATGTTTCTTCTTGAGAGGGAGAGAGAGAGATACGTTGCTTCTGAGTCTTTTCCACTGCAAGGCGATTACGTCTTCATCGTTTCATACCCAGCGGCGTTTATCAAAAAGAAGATTGCATCTCCTTTATCTTTTTCCAAGCGGAGATAGAATCTCTTTCTGTAGTGAGAACGTGGTTATATCTCCTCGTTTGCTGCCGTTCGTTATCGTTCATTATCGTTCATTAACCTTTTGTAATGTTGAGACCTCCTGTTTGAGTTCTCCTCCGAGTCACTAGTTAGCGTTGCCTAGTAAACAGCATACAAAATACGAAAGAACATTACTCTTGTTATTAGAAGGTTAAATTTGTTGTTAAGAGAAGGGGTAATATGACGCTAAACAAGGGTTGTATATTTGGATTCCCTCATTCGAATTATTCGTGAAATATTTAATTTGAGTCATTCTGTAAAAATTTCAACCGAAACAAATTCATTTCTGAGTATGCTGAAAGGAATGTACTGTGTT
Source organism: Laupala kohalensis (assembly GCA_002313205.1). Classification (NCBI taxonomy): domain Eukaryota; kingdom Metazoa; phylum Arthropoda; class Insecta; order Orthoptera; family Trigonidiidae; genus Laupala; species Laupala kohalensis. The sequence continues at coordinate 374,595 of NNCF01126266.1, forward strand.
TTGAATGTATAACCAAACTTCTGTTCTCATTATGAATCATTACTTGGTACTATTTAGAAATTCAAAAGATTTGTTTACTAATGATATACAATGCAAAGTAATTAATAATAGTCCCAGACGCATCTACAAACAATGGATTGTATATCACTACGTTATACTCGTGAAAACTAGTTTACACAGAATTTACATTTTGGTTTGAATTCTCATTTAACATGATGGTTTAGTTCTTATCAACAGAAGTACAATGCTCAATTTACTGATTTAAATTGATGTTTCATGAAACTGTTAAAATCGATGTACGTCTTGACTCTGCGAGGTTTTTGTTATTCTCTATTGAAGAGAAGAATGAAAATTTTGAAGACGATGTCTTTATTAATTAGCTATTTCATCAGGAACTTGAGTAAAAGTAGATTATTTAATTCGTAATATTTCTAGTAGAATAAGTGGTATTAATGAGTACACTTAAGATATTTTCGTTCTGACAAATGCGTTTCACAAATAAAGAGTGTGAAGTACTTTTTTTTCTTTCAGAAATTTGATATTTGGTGTTGGACATATTTTGAAAATTCTTTTATTGATTCTTAATAATAAAATCATGAATCATTTTGAAGTACATGAATTAATGACGAGAACCAAAATTAGTTAAAGAATGTTTTTCAGAAAACAATCAGAATCATCACAAAATACTGATGCAGTCTACTTTGACCATGACAGAATCCTATATGGTCTATTACTTTTGATAGTATTTAATAGGCGCGGGTAAAAAACAAAATCTTCGGCGTTCTACAACAATTTTGTTTGTTTTCATTTTATTATCGTTGTCTTATCATTGGTAGTCAAGACTTCAACTGGCTACCTGAATAACGTTGCCTTTCGTCCTTTCTTCATTGCGAGACTTACACGTTCAAATATACACGAAATGCGTAACAATATCTCTAGATTGCGAACCATGAACAAGCACTACATGAACGAATCTGCACGAATCGCGATTTCGCGCGAACGAACCGTCGTGTCCCGTTAGAGACGCACCTTTGCAGACGTGTTGTGAACACGGAACCTATAGTTGCGCTTTCGTCATGCTGAGCCTGCTCAGAACGAGGTGTCATTCAGGAGCCAGTTTCCGAGATACCTCGTGGGTTCTGGTACTTTGCCAAGGTTCAAGATTTTGCATACACTTTCTCATATATATTTATATATGACTTTTGTTTGTGTGATTCTGAGAAACACGTTTCTTCTATAATTGAAGAAGTAAAACACCGTCTATTATTAGAAAAAAGATGAATTTTACTTGATACAATATAAAGGATTCCATGTATTACAGGGCAGATGGTATAATGACTCGTCATTGGATGTAGTAATTATAATTTTTACATGAGTTTGAGAACGAAATTCAATAAACAGGAATAAATAAAAAAAAGAGAGAAAAGAAAAAAGACAGAGCATACAAAAATATTAATTGCTGTAATGATTGTTGGAAAGAAAACTCTTGAAAAAAATGAGATACACAACCACTCTATCTAAATTAAATTAATATCAAGAAGTAAATATTAGTTAAATATTAAATGAAATTATATTCCAAGTTAATATACTGGTATAATTGTAGCGCTTCGTGACCATGTCTAAAAGAAGTGATCTTGTTGGAATCAAAATCTGCAATTCTAATTTCCAACTAATACAAATTTGAAATGTGAAATGTTATGAACTTATAATAATTTAATCAGTGAAAGCATTGTAGACAACCCAGCCTGTGTACGGACTTAGGATGTCAGGGTGGGTGGTAAAGTGGACAGCACATCTGCGGCCAGAACAGGATTTCCCGGGTTCGAGTACCGGTCTAGGTTCTCGGAAGTTGTGAATTCATACTTTTAAGATTGTTAGACCAGCTAAGGGAGTTTTACATCTTGTTCATACTAATTCTATTACATGCACAGCTATTATTAATTTCTTGCTTTGCATGTTACTGACGTAATGTAAAAAAAGGAGTGGTTGACGTTGAAGATATGTTGTAAATTGATTTTTTTTGCTTTTGATGAAAGCTTTGTGATCAAGAAGTTAGTATTTAGTTCATTGAAATTAATTCACCTAATGATTTCAAGTGAGAAGATTGTTAAGAGACGTATGTATTCAGAGCATTAAATTATTATCATTAAATATTTCAATATTTGGAAGAATGACGAAATGATTCCCGCCAATATAGTATGTGATTATTTTTATCTGTTGGATAAAAAATTCAATATGTTCTTCTGGGATACTCAAGAACCGAATACTCATTCAAAACAATATATCAAAGAAGAGCATAAATGGCAGAATAATTTATCCCCTCCAAAATCCGTGTTAATTTTCAGGAAAACTTCGTTAGCTCTAAGAGATAAAACAATTGAGATTCCTTGTTTTTTAAGAGCCTTGTTGAATTACTTTGTACAAAATTTTATTTTATTAAGATTTTATCATTTATTACGTTAGGTTCATAACTCTCTATGAACTCAATTTTCATTAATATTACTTATTTCACTCGATATTTATACTTTTGTTATCGCAGACTGTCTTTAGAGCAGGAGTATTTAACTGTAATAAAGTGACCTATCGCACGGTTCAGCAGCCTGTACCTCTTAAAGAAAACTGGTATTGCTTCAATCTTGCAATCTATCTTTTCCGAGGCAAATCCTCGTACCTCACCATCGCATTTGTTGTAGCTTCATTCAGTGGCTTTGTACATTAAAAGCGTAGGGCATCATTCGGAGTTTATCGAACATTCAGATTGTTTAATGAATGGTTTCTCGTATCCGCTGGTGAAAAATAGGATTTCTTTTATATATTTATAATTACCATTATTAAGATTCTGATAAGGATAACGTTTACGGCCAGCTTTATTATTTATTTATTTATTCATTCATTCATTCATTCATTCATATGAGAATGAATGCACTTACACAAAATTGGTCAAGGCATTGCTTAGATTTTCTACTTATCCATTTATTGGTTTACTTAATGGTCCCTGGTCCTCTTTGAGGAAACAAAGTGGGCTTAATTTTCGAAATCACATATTATTATAAATATTTTTGCCTCTGAATCATTTACCCTAACATCAAAGAAGGCATAATTAGGATTATTTCTAAATACTATTCGCAAAAATTGTTTAAATTCCATTACACGAGTAAAAAGTTGTTCGTCGTAAGCGATGTTTTCCTGTGTTATGTAGATCATCTACTTGACTCCGTTAACGCTTCTTCCTCCAATGAGGTCGCGATTGACACCGTTGCACAGTGGACGTGTTGAAAGATTTATATGATATACATTAATTGAAATTAGATCCATAAAATAAAACTATACACTATATACATTAATTCCCTATTCACAGGCTAAATTATCGAATTTTTACTGCATTTAATACATTCGATTTATTTTGGAAATAATAAATAGATAAAAACACAACGTTAAGTAACGTCTCTTAGAAAAATTATATCTGCCACTGCACTCGGGCCCTTGATCGGAATTGATGGTACGATTCCTTGTGTGTTTCTGTACAGTGACTTTAGTGTATGTCCCCTACGTGGTCATATGCAGTTTGCAACTGCTTTTTGACAATAAAGTTTATTATTTATTTAATAATAAAATACTAGAGTTTGGAATGAAGTTGTTGGGATTGGGTAAAACCAAAGGCAACACCTCCAGGAAGTGAGAAGTTGATGAGAGAGTAAGGACATTATAGGTCCTGTTCAGTAATCGATACTCATCTCGACTGAAAGATAGAGAGAGCGCGTCCTATACCTGGCAATATACTGTTCCCGAGGCTCTCCAGTGGACGGGAATGATGTGGATGGTCGTGTGGGTGACCGGGAACGGCATCGCTTAAAGCGGATTGTACCGCTGGACGTTAATGTCTGAAATGATGACAGCAAAGATACTCCAAAGGAGACTTGCTTTTATTTATTACAATTGCTTGGAACGTTCGGAATGCAGGAAATGAAGTAGTGGTGCCCATTATTTCTTCAGTGACCCGAAACTGGAATGTACCCTTCGTACAACAAGTGTTTTGTGTTAATTTTGATTTAATCGTTCCACTGGTTTTGATAATTGGATGATATCCGAGTTATTAGCCTAATATGCGCCCAAGATTCCAATATTAAACCGATCTCTATATTTTTATTTTTTATTAAGTAAACTATTAAATCTGAAAAATAACAAATACTTAATAATTTGTTACAAATAGTTCTTATTTTACATGTTCGTAGTATAGCCTGCATACATTTTAATACCAACTATTTCGATTATTTAGCTAGAAAATCAAAATTTTCTAATAAAGATAATAATTTAAAAAATTGTAAGTCTGGAACTCAATACACGTACACACCAGAAATAAAATAGGTGTATTCCTTCTTTGCCTCAGTAGCATGTGTTACAGGCTCAGAACCAATAAAGGTCATTACAATACTTAAAACCTTAATATGCTTTGAAAATGGGTAAGAAAAATGTTTTGCTGCTGGCACCATGAAAACGATGAAATATATTGTAGCAAGACTAAAACCGTCTATACAATTCATGAATGAGATAATGTTCATTTTTCTTGCACTCCTAGTTTTTATTTATTGCTTTATTTTTTATCTCCAAATTTATCCAGTTGTTTGTGACCTTACAGTGAAATGTTCCCGTATTTTATTGAACTGTGACAAGAGAATCGTTCTGTTGATACAGTTGCAACTGAAAAAAACATAATATTTTTCTCCACAAATTTGCTTGTTTTTTTCATCCCGTTGTTAAATATGAGAAATCAAGTGTTGGGTGTTTCGTGGGAGATTTTTTAATACGGAATAAATTGTTGTCCCACGAGAAAAAAAAACATGTTGTATATTAAAGTTGATGTATCTATCATCAAAGCAATGTTTATTTGAATACATTATTTCTTTGGGATTTAGACGCGATGTAATAAATTTCTGTGGAATATTACAATAAAATTAACAAGTCCTCTATTTTAACAAAATTGTACGGAAAGTTACCCAGCTGTGTTAAAATATTTCTTTTCTCTAACATTAAGATAAAAGGGGTAATATTTTATTCAGCGGTTCGTTTAAAAACAATTTTACAATATACATCAACTATAAAATATCTCCTTTTTACGAAATTAAAACTTGTATTAGTTCGAAGTAATTTTACCGCAATAATTCATGCAATGTTATCTATTTGTGATGTACTATAAACAATCACACTTTATTTTTGGAAAAAACTTATAGCGTTAAACAAATTGGGTTGTCTAATGAATGAATGTTTGAATTTTAAACTAATTTTGACATTTCGTAGAGTTCTATCTTCATTTTCATTTGAGACGTTATGTAAAACGATATCCTCAGACACAACAGTGTCATTTGAACTTAAAACATTGCGTATCTGTGGATTTGGAATATTTCTAGTCTGGGCGAATTCTTCATTGAAAAGAAAATAATATTATTAATTACACGTGGAAGTCGAAAAAATAAACATTAACACCACTTTCAACAGTGGCTATGAAAGTTTTCAATTTATTCTTTAAACCACCTATATATTACGAATATCAATTTTAGAAATTTCGGAGAGGTAATATTTTAATCTAAAAATGGTATTATGGAACTATTAGAAGTCTTAAAACATTTCATTAATTAACTTAATTGTAAGACCAGGTCAAATTGTTATAATAAATTTAATTTAAATGTTATCTAATAACTAATTCTGCATACCGAAACTTTGAGGGAAATTCATGAAAAGTTTGCAAATACGCTACGAAACTTTTTAAGAAGAGTTGCTGCAGCTGGTAAATATTTTGCCTGAATAAGTGGGTGAAAGATGAGATCTTCTCGAATAAGCTCTTCAGTATACAAGTGCCTCTCCTGGAGACTTCAACGGGTAATTGCCGGTAATAAAGTTGCAACAGGAGGAGGAACGAATAAACTGCAAACGCTGGTCACGAGTTTGGACTTCTCGAAGTAGAAATAGTTTTCCCATGCAGATCAGTCATAAATGGATAGCTGAATTCATCGAAGAATTTAATTTCGAGAGCAGCAGAATGTTGAATAGCGGAGAAACGTGGGAAAGAAACGTATAAAATAATTGTCAAGACATGTGCAATGGATATTGGAAAAACACAATCCAATTGGATTTTAAAAGTATAGTTTCTCATTAAATAATTTGTGCCTTTTTAATATATTTTGTGTCGTAAGTTTTTCCCTATTCTTAAAAACAAATAATTTTATTTTAAAATAACTTTAGTTAATTTATATTTTATGTATCCGCCAGGTTTTGTGTTTTGTAATTTCGTTTGATTCTAGTATATCCTCTTGCACAAAAATTGTCACAATTTTGACAACTGAATATTTTACTTTTAAAACGAGATATTTTTGTCAGCATTTTAAATGTTTTGTTCTAACATTTTAGGTTCACTTTTCGCATATTTATTAGTACGATTTGCTTAATAAAAATAATTTTACTTCATATAAATTAATGGTGGTGACTTTTTCGAACACTTTGGTGTTAGAGGTTAATGGAAATAAATGCACCACATATTTAACAAATATGATGGGAAAGATTAATTTTAAACGTAAATTCATTATTCAGCTATCGAGAGAACGAAACAGACATTTCATATATACTCCTGTATATACGTTTATGGCGTTAACTCCACATAAATAACATGTTAAGCTCCACATGAAATATCTTTGGGGATGGAGGAAAACTTTGTGATGTTGCATCAAAAAGAGGTCATGATTATTTGAGTGTTCACCATGAGTTTCTTACCTGCATTATGGTGAACACTCAAATAACTTCTTTTCGATAACTCATGACTTCATTCGATGCAACAGAAAGGGGATTCAAGAGTCTCTGTATCCTACATCACAAAGTTTGGTAGTTTACTGTGTTACGACCATCTCTTTAAAAAGGGATCGCAATTCGCCTAAGAAAAGCAAAATGTTATGTCACATGTTCGTTCCTTTAAGGCAACGATTTGCATACTGAAAAGGTACTCCTATGATCAAAACTTTTGCTGAGTTATAAAAACGATGTATTTGCATCTCGAAATGAATCTAGAAACGGATAAAAAATGATATTTTAAATTACATGTAAAATGGCCAAGGGAGATAATTCCAGCCAGATTGTAGGATGTGCAGAGGAATAAAAAAGAAGCAAAATGTTTGTGGAAAAATCAACACATTATTCATACATACCGAAATACATGTATAACATCCAAATTGCGTAAAATAAAAATGGTTTAAGGTTTCAATCAGATTTCTGAATATTGCAAAAAAAGGATTTTAAAACATGCATACTTTTGAATGATTATTTGATAATTTGTTATTTATAATTCATGTTATCATATTTACCGAAGTAGTGTACTGGAGTAAATCTAAAATACGAATGTTTCTTTCTCAGAAATCCTGTTTTCGAATTCCGATCACAGAATACGATATTTCGATACGGTACCAAATGCAAATGCAAAATGCATGTTGTGGAAGGCAAAAATACATTCATAGAAAGAAAACGCTGCCAAAAACACGCGAGTTATTGCGATCTCCCTTGAGCACTTTGACAATTCCCAACGGGAAGTTGTAATCTCTAACGAACGCTCTCTTTAATTTTGGACGTTTACCCACAAGATACTGGTTTTCGTTTCAGACCGCCTGATAAAAAAAATGTGATGTCAAAAAACGTTTCTGATCACTCTATATTCTTCACCGTGCTTCTAGTAGAGGATATTTATGAACTCTAAAAATGAAAAATTTAAAACAACAGTTCTAAAAATATGAAAAAATGAAAACTCTCCTATAAGAGAGCAATTGAGCTCCTATATGAATGTAATTTATAGTGAACATCTTTGTATTGCTTACTAACGAGTAAAAGGAATCCCACTAAGTTTAATAGGAGTGTAAATTGTGCATCATAATTGTATAATATGTGAGATAATCTAAAGATATCGTTGCAGTTAAATTTAGAATATCTGATAGTTGTGAAATAGTTTATATCTTATGTAGTATGGAAGACAAATGGTACTTCATAATATGGTTCATCGAGATACACTTATATCGCCTAATCACGAATATCAGATCATTTCTTCAGCGATAAATTTCGAGATTACGTAAATGAGTAGAAGACACTAATTGAAACAGAGTATAGAGAGAAAGAAAGACTGACTTATGTACTAAACATAACAGTTCTTAAAATTCAGTTGAGATTATTTAAGATCTATAGAATTACTTCTATCGTTCATAATCTTATCTAGTTCATAATCTCAACATAAGAAAACTATACTTTATTGTTTATATAATAAAACAATAAAAAATTCATTAAAAAATGTAATAGTTTCAATTTCTACAGCTCATTTATTTTCTCTCTTCATTGTATTATTAATTTATTATTTTTATGTTCCCTGCTCCCCAATTTGATAATTCCCCCCTTCCTCGACATCTCTCCGCTATCTGGATCGGATCCCTGCCATTCCCCTTCCTTGCGCTGGTACTCGTACAGGCTCACCATCCCTGTCTAGCCCTCTTCCGCGAGAAGAGCGTCCTCCGTCTGCGCGACGCCTGTCTTCGCAGAATGGGGTCGTTCTCACGGACATGTAGCGACGTATCCTCGGAAAGCACTCGTCACGACAACCGTTCTGTTTAAACTTAACATGAGACGGTGAAGTGGAGTTATAATGTCATCTTGGTGTTGAATGGATGAGGTTAATGTTGCTGATAGTGGTGAGGTTTTGATGATGATAAAATTGACATTCTGTGTTTTGGTAGTAACGTTGGCGATGTTGGTGATGAAGGCATGGGTACTCATGTTCGTGAAGTAGTCGTCATTTTGTTGAGGTAGTTGTCATGTTGGCGATAAAAGAGTAGTCATATGGACGATAACGAAGTAACGATGAAATTGGATACAAGGTAGCGGCAGTGTAATAAAGGGGATGGAAATTATATTGACTTGTGTGAGGTCCAGATACTCTATGGCAGGTGGGGGAAGCGTTGCTGTTAAGGTGGTGGTAGCGTGGAAGATGGAGTGGTCGGTCGGTCGCATGACTCACTCATCGGCACCGACACAGAGACCCTCCGGCACATAAGCGTCTTCCCTGGCATTCCGAGAGTCTCAGAGAAACCAGTGGAGCTGTAGCCATGCGAATTATATGCTTTGCCACTTCCTCGTTATTTCTCTGATAGATGACCTCACGTGGCATGTTTGTGCAAAAAAGACATATTATAGACGGGTGATTATGTTACTTAATTTGTGGAAAGTCAGACAATTATTGAAATAGTTTAGTTTGCTATTGGTGTGATGTATGTTATATAGTTTGAATTGGTTTAAAAGATTATTAATTAGAATGAACTGCTATTGAACAGTTGATATCATTTTTATCTTTTGCATGGTTTTTAGAGGGAGAATAATAAGAGTTCTTGTTGCTGTCTTATTCTCGTCTATAATTCTTACTTCTTCCAAAATGTAAATCGTTTTTATACAACAAAATGAGATGCTAAAAATATAAAAATAAATAATCTTTCATTTTAAAATCCAGAAATCATTATACAACCTTTGTGTAAATTTTTAGATACTGAACATTTGGATAAACAATTTCAAGATACTAAGATGGGCCATTGCCAACTTTACCTGCACCCTCTTTAAAGTGACATAATCTTCATTCCCACGACTGGAGACCTATATAATATTCGTCTACCTGGAACCCTAACACAAAGTAAATGAAATACATATTTGTTTAATTGAATGGGGAGGAACTAAGGTCATGGTAGTGTACAGCTTCAAATGAAGTAACATAATTTGATATGTTCTTTTTCTCATGGTACTCAAAGATTTTTAAGGTATAAATAGAAAATTTACTCAATTTAGAAATTATAAATGTCCCAGGTTTGCCACTTTTGAGCATTTATAAGCACTTTTGAGCATTGGGAAGTATTGAGAGATGGGAATTTAGTAAGAAAATTGTTAAATAATCCTGATATTTAATTGTATCGTTTTCTGAGTACAGCAGAGTACCTTAGAAATATTTCGTGAGTGAAAGAGTCACAATCAATGATTTTTCCTTTCAAATTTCATAAGATTACATTCATTATACTACATAATTATTTTCTGTTTATTAAAATGAGATAACACCAAAATTTTTTCCTTTAATTTCGTTTAAATATTCCAATCAATTTTCTGGGCATTTTAAGTCATGGCCTTGGTGAATTTAATTAGGTAAACAACATTTTAGAAAGGTAACAGAGAGGTATAGGTGACAAGTGGATGTTATTCCTACTATAAATTAAAGTGATATCATTCTGAGTTACACGGTTCGTGCTCTAAGGAACGCATCTCACTGAAGACCCGTTCTTTCTGCGTGAGGCCGAGAGTGTAAGTGCAATGCTTTACCGTATAATTCCTCGTCATTAATTCCGCCCAGGAAACAGGTCCCCGCGTTTGTAAACAATGAATAACTGTTCTACACGCAAACACAACACTTGAGAGAGGGGTGTACTTTCGTTCAGTTTTGGAAACTCATCGAAGATGGCAAAGTCACTTATGTGTTTGGCAAAAAAGAAGCTGTACTTGTATACTATGAAATACATTAATATAATTGATATTAATGAAGCGAAATATTATTGGAATTAATGATTGATGATTATATTGAGAATGAAAAGTACCAGAAAATAGAGTTGAAATGTAAATAAAAGGTATAAAATTATTATATTGTTTTTCTTACCAGGAATTAGGAATTCATTTAACTAAGGATCTGATACATATAATTTATCTTCAATTTAATTTAATATTGTGATATATGTTATGATTGTGTGTTTTTTATATTTCTTTTTTGTTGATATGTCTTGTTCTACAGGTGTCATATTGTCATGAAATAATAATACATTAGTAATAATAATAAATTTAATGACAGAAAATACAGTTAAAAATTACATGTCATTGACATCTAAACAGGTAGATTCTTATGGAGAAAACAAGCTAACTTCAAAAGTCTTTAATTTGGTTATTAATGAAATAGTTTAATTTATTAGAATTAGCATATTACTTATGTAGGAGTATATAACAAAACCGGTAATTGTGAGATTCTACTCTGAGTGGGAAAAGTCATATTCTACCTTCTCCCTCCACAGAGACTAGTTTTTACGAAGGACAAGTTTGTATGACGTTTTCAGAGTAGGAGTACCAGGAAGAAACGTACGGTATGTAAATATGTACCTCGTCTTGAAACAATGCAGTGTTTGATGCAATGTCCTTTAGGTGAATACGCTATGCTTAGAGTACAAGGGAAAAAAGTCATCTTTTTTTCCATTGTGACTTCAATAATATTGGTGTTTAAATTCAACGAGTGGTTTGAATTCACAATATGAAATCGCATAAGCAGGTCTATACAATGGGAATTACTTCACATACACACACTTTTATAAAGGGGATATTGTGACATGATGGGGTCATATCGTTGCTCTCGATGATACAGATAAACTATCTATCTGATTCATTTGTATTCAAATATTTTGAAATAAGGCAGTGCATCGAGGATGTTACTGAGAGTTGGGTCCATGAGCCTTTCTCTAGAGAAGGATTAAATAACTCCGTCATAGTCTTCAAGTTTCAAATATTTTTCTTGCAATGATACAATTGTTTTTGTAAGTGGGTGTTGAAAACTTTTATCCCGTTGATAGTTATTGTTGAACTTTGCTTTCCCTCTTGAACTGCATCATCCATCCTAATATATAAATGCGAATTACGAAAGTGTGTCTGTCTGTTCACTACTTCATTACGACTAACCACTGAACCGATCGTGATGAAATTCAGTAACTTCTTCTCCTTTGCCTTTATTAATCCCGTGCTAGACAGGGTCGGCGTAGATGGGGATTGTAGATCGGGGAGGGGGGGTATACTTGATTTGGCTGGCTGGGGAATTTCAGGGTGCCGGATGCCTGTCGCACCTCCCCGGGGACGTGTGATTAATGANGGGAGTGAATGTTGTGGTGGAATGATAGGCAGGGGAAACGGGAGAACCCCGAGAAAACCTGCTGCGAACACCGCTTCATCCACCATCTCGAATTCTACTTGAATCGGACCGGGTTTGAACCCCAGAGGTAGAAGGCGAGTGCGTTAAGCACTACGCCACGGGTCGCCCCGATGAAATTCAGCAACGACATGGTTAATATGTGCAGGAAGAACATAGACTAACTTAAATTTTAAATATGTGCAAAAAGAAAGATGGAAAATGATTTTGAGCATGAATGTCGATGAAATCGAACAGAAAAGAGTGGTATATTCTGTTACGCTGTCTGAAGAGTTAGAGATAGGAGACAACTATGAATGGTAATATTGTTCTCCTCAAGGAGTTTCACAAAAAAAACAAAAACAATCCGCGACAGCATATGCCTATCTACAAACGTTTACCTACATTATTGAAGAAACGTTCTTAAAAATGGAAGTATTAAAATACTTCAAAAGAATTTGGACGAATAGCTGGGAATATTTTAGCGTTTTAATGATATGGTGCAGCTGCACTGCTGCTGTTGTCTTGCCTTCGAAACGACAATTCGACCGGCGCGGCTCCCAACGAGTGGGTTCGATGGTCTAACAAGTAAATAAATCCCAGTCTAACAAGTAAATAGCCGGGACATCAGCTAATGTAATTATATTTTTGTCTAGTGTNGAAAAGTTATAATGCGTATTGTCATTGTTGTTGAGAATAAATAAAATAAAATTGAAATTGTCACGGGATAAAAATTAAAATTAACAAATATTTTCTATTAACACTTTTTAAATTATTACTATGACTCCATTTACCAAGATTAATAGCAAATTTACATCACTAGAGAGAAATAATTATGAATCGCGTTACATAAAGAATATTTAAGTTCCAACAAATGTGAATGAAACTCGGACATCGCAATTTCTTAACGTCGTGTGTACACATGATTTCAGGTAACTCAATTCTGAATGAACGAATTCCTCTAAAGCTCAGACGAGAAACCCGAATAGGTGAAGTAGCGGAATACGCTTAAAGAGCAAAACAAATTTCGTGTGATACGAAGTATCTCCTGTATAAATTAAGAAGATGGTGCTGAACATGTTCTGAACGTGAAGTGCTGGCGTGCAACTCTCTAGGTCTCTTTGAGCCGGTCATTATAACTGTTTTTACTTGCCCGTCCAGCCGTGTTGGCGTGGTTTGACACGTGTCCGGTACTGGGGCAGTGTGCAAGTCATGTGACCGAACTCGGGATCTGAGCCGGCTTCAGACGAGTCGCTGAGTACAGGGGTGTCCCCAGGTTCTCATGCGATTAATCTTTTGAACAAAGAGGTTCACTGAATGATGGTTTCTCAAAAACGCGGAGTTTGGAGAATATCTCCGAACCTTTTTGCGTATGAATTCCTGGAGAACAGTTTTCTGTGAAATGCAGAGAAATAAATAAAAATAAATGGATAACAATACGTATTTATAAAATACTTTATCTAATCTGCCACTGTCCTTGGAACCTTGGTCGGAATTGATGGGATTGTCTCTTGCTTGTTTCCGTAGTGTAAATTAGTGTATTGTTCACCACGTAATTATACGCTGTTGTAAATTCTTCTTCGACGATATAGTTTATTATTTATTATTTTTATTTGTTCTAAAATTCTGTACAACGCATGAATAATATAATGCGCTTTTGGAGATGATTGGTAAAAATTGATTGAGTTTATGGTGAAGGAAGTGAAAAGATTAATCATGTGTTCTATACATAGGTATGATATAGAGTCCAATATTAAGAATTTGACGTAAATATATTACGGGAGTGTTCAGTGTATCAGAAAAAACAATAGATACACAGTAGTATTTGTAGAATAATCAATAGTAATAGTATAACTTATAAGTAATGAAGTTAAGAGTGTTAAATGACACAAATGTAGACAACGTGGTCAAAACACCAAACCAAAGTAAATGGAAATAAATATTTATATGCTTTCATGGTATAGTTTATCATCTGACATACGGAGCGGACATACTGTCACATTACTCAAGGAGTGACGTACGAGTGAATAATATGAGAAAACTTTAATATTAGTCGTCCATATAGTATTACTCTCTTCTAAAATTAGAAGTAGATGTAGTACATATGCCAGATAGTGCTTAAAATGTACTGGATAGTTTATAATTTTAAGTAAATTCCAGGTCTGTGCTGGGAATGTTGGTGGGAGAGGAGTGACTGAACTGGAAATAGCTGAATTTACTTTTCATTTTTCTCAAACATTTGCTATTTTTTTGATTTTAATTTCATATCACTATTCTTTAGTGACAGAAAAAGATATATTGATGACCGTTTCTAAATCCATAAAATATAGCTTATTTCATATGTTCAATTTTACTCTATTATTAGCTCGCAATTAGTTCAGTAAGAAAAGTAAAAGAAGAAATAAATAAATCTGCAAGAAAATTGTGGAAGTTTCAAATATTTTTTCAACTTGCTCTTGGCCTTCGTGTTGATTTTTGTATACAGTATGTCATTACTTCTACTAAAAAAAAACATGCAATTACTTATAATCATAGTGAAGATATGCACGCAAAAACTGCCATTTCGTGGAAACTTAGAACTTATTTTACACAAAAATGATATAAAAGTTTGATATTATTAAATCAAAAACTAATGTTTTTGAGATCAAATATTTTTCTGAATTTGAAAGCTATTTATAATGAATTAAACAAGAAAATGTATTAGACACAATTTTCAGTATTATTCATGTTATTTCATTTAATTTTGGAATTTTTAAGAACAAAAGACCGCAAACCACTGAAAAGTACGAAATAGCGCGCGCATACGAAATGGCCGTCCAAAATTAACGAATCACCTAAAATATAAGTAAACACTCGTTCTAAACTCTTAAAATACAGGTGAACTAAGGGTGAAAATATAATAAATAAATAAAGTTTTGACTGGCCAATTTATTTTTTGTTGGTCGATATCACATGGATTGACTCTTGATAGTTGTGAACATGATCATTATTGCATTACAAAAAAAAAAAAAAAAAAAAAAAAAAAAAAAAAAAAAAAANCGATTAAAGATTTAAAACACGAAATGGTGGTTGAAAGAGAAGCTCGTAGTGACACCGTTCCAGGCGAGGAGATTGGTAAATGAACGAGAAATGTGCGAAATATAAAATTTATGAGATATATTTTAATTGACAAAATAAAATAAACGAAAAAGAAAAAAGAAATGATTTCGTCAACGAATCGTGAGAGAAACTACTTCTGGTTTGTACTTTCGAGTCTTTTCTCTCTCGTCTCCTGAAAACAAACGAGTGCATAAGGACTCAAGAGTAAAACGATCGTCTTTTGCCAGGTCCTCCTCTTGCCAACGAAGACTCGCCTACGCGGCCCACTTCCCCTCGAAACACCAGGGGAAACCCTTCAGGGCGCGAGTTATGTTAAGTACCTCCTTTCCAATATGAACGCGGCGTCCTGTGAGAGAAAGACTTTCCAATTTAGCCTCTTAAGGGCGATTTGAATGTAAACTAGCCTTGAATTGGTGTAATCCCAGCCTTTAGGGAGTTCCGACGACAGACATGTGCGCTCGGTTGGAAATAGCCGGAATTTTGTTTACAGAAAAAAATGTAATTTTTGAAGAGGGTGTAGAGTTGGAGAAAGCTGCGTATCTTCCGGGAATTCGTGCCCATAGCTCAAGGTTAATGACATGTCATTTTTCTGCGACAACCGAAATATCTTGGATGTAATTTCCAGTTTTTGCTTCTAGTTAACTGTCTTGTTTTGGGAACTCTGTTTGAAAATATCTTTAAACATTGTGTACTTTGTGGGACTGAACTAGTGATTTTCTTTGAATGACGTGAAAGAAAATTGGAAACGTTACAGTGGTCATGACGTAAATTCATTTGACCATTCTTCTTGCCGTAACGGAATCATAAATTGGTATGGAAGGAATTACAGTATTTATTTAGATCTTGGAAAGCAACGTCTGGAAGAAAATATTGTTGATATATTTTCTGAAAATAAAATATACTTTGATATCGCCCACTTTTCTATAATTTTCTTGAATGTAATCTGCTTATTCCTTACTGTATTTGTAAACATATCAGCACATAAACACTTCTTCGTAAATGACAAAGTGTTTTTACGCATGAAACTCAAAAGTATACTCGGAGTTCTCAGTGAGAAGATCACAATTTTTGGATTGAATTCCAGAAATAGATATGGTCAGGTTAACTCTCCATACTTATTGTTCCGATGATAAATCAAGCGTGCACAGCGAGAATCTGGATATGACTGTTCAGTCTTAACACCTCTGTTCATTCAGAAGCTTACCAAGACATCAAACCTGATTCCTTGTATGTGTCAAGTAAATGTTAATATTTGTCTAATACCCGTGAAAAATTTGAGAGAATGCTTGAAGTCAGATGTTAGACAAATATATTTTTATTCAGTCAGACACAAATTGATTTGCAATGTTCGTTTATACACAGACTTATGGATGTGAACGACGTGAGTGCTTAAAGCTAGTTCGGATATATACAGAGAAAAAGAATTTTCACTCAAATGTTCAAGATGATGAGTGAATATAATTATAGCGATGGTACCGCAAATAGAAAAATAAAATGAATCAATAAACACTTATAAAATGGTCTTATACTTGTTTTTGGAGAGAAAAGTATCTTATTGTCCTCCACTTGATCGTACGAAGATTAATACTTTTTTAATTATTTATTTTCGTATAATAGATTGAGAACAATTTAATATTCTTTTGGTTTTATTGACTGTATTAAAATCGTTATTGTTTGCAGCATATATTTCTGGAAAACTCACTTGAAATAGTTACAAAAATGAAAGATATTGCAAAACTAGAACCAGTGAGTTCATGCGCTGGGAAAATTGCACCAATACTCCGCATCATGTGAATATTTTATTTATTTTTCAAGAGAACGTGAGTACGCCCAGTGCGACCACAGAGTATGAAGCGTGTCCATAAAACCCCGCGAATCGAAAATACATTCGCCGGATGCAGTATATCTCCGAGCTGCTGATCACCAGCCGCTACGTGAATCCTCGGAAGAGACACACCCCTCGCAGAAAAATACGATGTGCCGCTCGATTTGTCCTCCGACAAATGGTGCAGTCTGTTATTGGGCGGTGAAATTCAACCCCCTCTTCCCGCACCCCTTCGCAAATCGCGGACACGAGAGCTTGTATGTATGTATGTGTGAATGCGCGCGCGTGAAATAAATGAGGCTGAGGCGAATTTCACTGGACTTCGACTGCCTCCTGCCGCAACGAATGTGCACCACGAGTGAGTTTATCATCGACGGCGTTCATCTGTCTGAGAGACCGACGCGGCGGCCGTGTCCGGGTCCGGAGGCGCGGAGCGCTGGTGGAAGCTGTAAACTACAACAAACTGTTGCAAAAGTGGGCGGCAGTGGTGGTTGTTGTGGAGAGAGAAAATGACAATTTCGGTGAAAATTGCTAGTGAAATTCTGGGTCCACTCGTGTGTTTGCGAGCTTGAAATGTGTGTTCCGCTACATGGGAACGAGATGCTATGTTTGGAAAGATGTACGGGAGTACATTATGAAAATGTAACGCCATTGGATGTGGATGGCTAGAAATATATTGCGAGAAGGTCTGTGTTAGTCATTTGTGTCCTGTTTTTCCGGGATCAAATGCATCTCCTTCTAGGAGGTGATTTCTTAATGCAGTGGACTATGAACTCAACATGTTATAATCAATGCTATTAATTTTTTTGTAGCATTCTTCTATTATTTTAAATATGTACAAAAATGTAACTGATTTTGGGTTGTTCCTTTTCATTTTCACTTTAAAGAAAAATACTTCCACACTCTTGAAATGAATTTTTTCATTTTTCGCTTCAATACGCAGCATAATGTTTTTCTCATTCTTCTTTTCTTAAAATTTAGATTATGTAGTTCATTGAATATAATGAAGGTAACTATACGACTTAACAGAGGTAGATTTAGTGTGTGGGGTTCTCTGACTCAATCCCCCAGCCACCAAGAAGAGTGAAAATGTTTTCTTCTTTATTTGATAAATATATTATGTTTGGTTCGTAGACCTATAATGAGCATTGTGTATTAAAATTATATTATTACAGGATAGTAAATTGCCTTAAAATTATATTATTTTCCCCAAACGCTCCAAATATTCCATATCTCCTGATCCGCTGAAGATCTGAGCCCCTTCCTCCTCCCCCCCCCCAAAAGCTGCATTCATCATTGCGGGTAGTTGATAATACAGACATACTCTTTTCGTTTAATAACTACAAACCGAGACAGTTCATGAGCAGCAAAATGATGTGCACAACTAAACTGTTAGGCGACCAGGAGAGCATGGTGTCTTCCTCGACGAGGGCGGCGTCGACTGAGACATTGGAGGATCGCTGACCGTGACCTGATTCCTGACTCAGTCGTCGCGCCGCACTGCCCTCCGCCGCCGTCTGGTCTTATAGTCTGTTGAGAGCATCCACCTGCTCCACGGACAGATATTTGTGCAGCCGCGATGTTACACGAGCTCGCGCTCAGTACAGCGTCACGTGAGCGTATAGAAAATACAAGAGCGATAGGGGATTTTTGCGGATCTGAATTTCTAAGTGTTATATTCCATTATGAATAATGAGAATTAATGTATCTCTATATCATATTGGATTCATGAAAACTAGCTCCATTTCAAATTGAAGATTTTTACGGGAAACATTTTTCTCTCTCTATGAAATATCGAGGAATAAAAATTCAAACCATAAATAATTTTCCGCATATTTAAACCGAAGGTGATCAATAATTGATTTTTATTTGCAAATGTTTCTTGTAATTATTACATTGCTAAAATAAGCGCTTTTTTAAATTTTGTATGCGTCATCATAACACATACAAGCAGTAAGATGTATAAGACGTAATAAAAGCACCAAAGAAAGACTTTCCCGTTTTGTTTAGTGAAACCGTCGCTTCTCAGTTACAAATATGTAGTTTCCCACAACAAGATTCAAAGTGGACAATAAAGAGTTCTTTACCATTGCTAGAATCTGGGGATATAAATCATACATTATTTTATNATTATTAGTGCCACAATACATTATCATCTTGAAAGAGATACCAGACAAACTTAATTTTCTATCTCAAGAGTTTGCTTGGCTTCCGAGTAACTCATGTAGGCATTATTCATTCAGAAAATTATTTTTATAATTATTTATATAAGTGCTCAAACATATTACATTAGTAATCACAAATAAACTTGTTCGTACTAGCGCAGATACGCAATTTTTGCTAAGTCTCAGAACATTGATAACTATATACTCAGTTTTCTGGTTTCGACTAGTAGTTTTCTATTTACTCAAAGATACTTACTTTTCATGATAATAATAATAATACAAAAAAAATTTCCTGAAAAGACAAGGTAGTTTCTGGTAATTGTTGTCCAATCTTTTAATTTGAAATATCCACCGATTCAGTTTTATATGTGTTTCCTAGATTTAATTTTGTCTCAACTTTGTCTTAGACTTAAATCAAACAAAAAAATTTTTTTTTTCTGTTCTTTAGGGTCATGTCAGATTCACCAGTGTAATTACAAATTTAACTTTAAAATTACCAAATGAACCGTAAAGTAACCATACCTCTTTGTGAGTCATGATGAAACTCCATTTACGTGCATGGCCTGACTTATGTGCGGTTTCTTTCCTCAAAAAGCAAATTTTCAGTCGTGAAGAATTCATCAGCCTTCTCATAGCTTATATTCGTTGCTAATGAGCAATAGCAGGATTTTCAGGATTGTAGCGTCGTGATACGTCTATAATTTGAACTGTTCTCGTGATGAGAACTCTGCTCTTAACTAGATTATTAGAGCATTCTACACGGTCGATGCCCACAGTTATCATTTGTTTCCGATCAAATAAGAATATAAACATCGTAATCGTGAGAAACAGTTATTTGAGAGTATGTCAATGAGCTAACCTTGAACATTGTAATATTTCAAATGTTCCCGAAAAGGACAAGCTAATATCTGAAAACTCAATGAAATACTTTTGCTAATGGGATCTAAAATACTGAACCTAATCGAAAAAAGTATAATATTATCAAAATATCGTAACTTGAACTGAATTTTTATAAAAACAATCACCAGTCTTATTGTATCATATTTATGAATTGTATGGTTATATGCACCAACGCATTTGAATAAATAATGACAAGTTGTTCAATATTAATTTCTGTGTGAAATTTTATTTTTCATATTTACCTCTACTGAACAGCATATAAGATAATTTAAAAAATGATTGAAAGTGATAATCATTTATATATTTTATGTTTGATTTGTTTAATCATTTATATATTTTAATAGATAGAGATAAATAACGGTGATTTATTGAGAAATCTTTTGGTGAAATTTTTGAGGACCCATCTTACAACAATCAATGTATTGATTGACCTTATAATACATTATATTAATTAACTATCTTGTTCTTGTCAGTTAACTTGACTCATACAAGGAACTCGTTACGAAGAATGAAATACCAGTTTTTTTCTTAAGTGATGACAACTGAATCAATTGCCTCTTGTAAAAACAGGTTCGAGCTCCATTCATATCGTATTTAAGGACTATGTGATCGGACCTTTCTAATATATTTTGAATTGGTTCCATTAATTTTGAGTGCAACATTTCTGTATATTTATCTCATAAAACTCAAAGAAAATTAACTAGAAAAGTTTGTTATATGTTATTCGTAAAAAACTGAGAAGTTGAAAAGAACGATGAAACATTGGTTAACATGTTTTGGCGCATAGATAATGAAAACACACTACTAGAGAAAAAACAAACATGATATGATTGCTTTGAAAACATAATGTATTTACTACTGCCCTGAATTATCAGCTGCGGAAATGAAGGAAATACTCGTGAAAAAAATTACAGATTCATATTTCTGTCTAAATATATTTAAGCAAAATATTGTTTGTGGAAAATTATACGCAGGTTAATTTCTGAATAGTTTTTACTATTATAGAGAATTATTTTATTTATCTCAAATTTGTATCAAATATTGAACGAAAATCCCCGAAACAAGTACTAAGAAATTAGGAAAAACGTACAACACTTCTGTTCTGATAAGAAGCGCTCTTAAATTGAAGTTAGAATAAAGATTTTATAGCTCATGGAGCGACATTTAGTAGAAAGTAGCGAAATAGGAAACTTTTATCTTATCGATCGTTTATATTTTAAATTGGAATGTAACAAACGTGAGAAATTAAAGATACAACATACAATAGAGTTGTAAAAATATTAGTTTTTCTTAAAGAGTTATATTTTTCACTAATTCAAATCTTGTATTCTATGACTTTATCAATTGTTCTAGTAGAAATATTCGGAGAAATATATTATTACATTTACTGTACAATCTGACTTTTCGTAAAGTAGACGTCTATTACTATGTTGCACGAAAGAAAAAAATAAACTCATTCGTACATTTACTTACACGGTCACGAGTATTCAACATATTTTAACATTTCACTGGAATTCACCCCTTTCAAATCGGAATTTCGAAAAATATTTTCTCAGAGAACTGTTCCACCATACAAAAGCAACATTTCGTCTAACTTTATATTCCTGTTAGCATCTTCTAAGGGAAAGTATTATGCTAAAAGTGCTTAGCACAGTTTGTATATTTGATCTCATAAATTGTGCTATTCCTTCGTGTTCCTGTCTTTAATAGTAATTTCTCTACTGTGCTGAATGAATGATGAGTGATTCACTCAGGACGGTGGTGGTAGCACCTTTGGTAGCCCTGTCTTGGTCGAACTAGGTGAGGGTTTCAGCTGGGTTTTCCCTCATCTACTCCAGGCAAATGACGGTTCGGTACCATACGTTACCCTACAACATCTATCCTTGCCATTTCTCTCTACAAGGTATAAAGATTAGATGGAAGAGCAGACCTCAAGGTTTAAACCTCGCCAAAAAACATAAAAGAATAAATAATAAATAAAGTCAACGCAACATATTTTTAATTTCTAGAAAAAAATCTTGCTTTAAAATGTTGTAATATATTTAAAAAAAACGAGTATGCTGACATTTATTACTCTCCGTATATTTGTTCGAACCTTCTACACACGCGTTCACGGACCAGTACTTGGCGATTTAAACAGTCCGTTGGATTACACGGCATCTCATGTTCCCACTTGACCTTGTTGCACCCGTACATACGCGCCAAGTGGATTTTAATTGTGTTTTGCTGTCGAAAAGTCGGGGAATCAATTGACAGCAGATAACCGGTTCCCGCGCCTAGAGAACAAGCTCGAAATGGAAATGTGTTTTTTCTTTATTTTCTAACAGGACATTCGGTGGAGAGGAATGCCAACGCACTGCTCGTTGGCGCCTCAGCGCGCAGTCGGTCGCTCGGGCCAGGCAGACGTAGAGGTTCGGGTGTGGCACAACACGGAAGGTCTTTGCACTGTTAGGAGTGACGTCACTACCCCCATGCCACATACATACACATGACTATAGGCGTTGTAACATACTGTAGCGTATTTGTAGAAAAAAGAAATCTTTGTTTAACAAATCTCTATATTTTGGGTTCTGTGACCGAAGTAGATGTATGGAAGAAATGGGGGAGTACATATGAAATAATATAAATTACCGCTTTTAAATTAATTAATACTAATAATAATGAAAATAATAAAAATTTAATACAAGTAGAAAGTCTATTAATAGAAATATAAGTAATATCAAGTAAATTTTATGAATACAATAAGATTCATAAAATTCGTATCCCAATAAAATTTGTGATATTTTATCTCCTCAATTAATAATTGTTGGAGATATTATGAAAACGTACTTCAAATCTCCTCCATTGTTACTTATTGAATGTTTCGGCAGATTATTAATGTCTCGATGGTTCTTTTATCCTCAATTTTATCAATTTATACGTGTTTGTAAGTATATTAATCAGAAATGGTTAATACCTTCTCAGAATAATCTGCTGTTACTAATTTTCTAATAATATGTAATTTATTAGGATACAGAAGAAATAATACATTTTTTTCATTTATTTATTTTTTGTCTACATCTCCCGACTTTACAGTACACGATACATTATTTTATTTCACTCATTCACCATAAATTCTTTTATAGAATACAATCAAAATGTTATCTTTTCAAGATCTCATCTTTTTCTCCACTCTGCATCTTTTCATTGTGCAACGCTGCACATTTCTGCTGCCCTTGTCGTTGTCCGTCCCTAGTCGTTCGAGGAGGCATGTGCTGTCTCTACTATCTCCTATATTGGTACAGTTCTTAATGCACCTATTTTACTCACAAACTCTTCGAATACCTGGTATTTTGCTTCAGTATTTATTATTTGTCCCTTGCTCACGGTATTTATCATATTGATGGTGCCCATATCGTATATAAGGAACTCTCTCTTGAACTTGAACTGGACAGTCTCATAGCATGTGCATTCGCGCTTACAGTGGTTCAGATTATATGACAAACTCTTTGAATTAATATGAGCGATTTGAAAAAGAAACAATTTGGATTGACTGGGAAAGTGATGTGAAAAAAAGTCTAGAGTAGGTGAGTGAAAATCAAATAGGTGAAAATCAAAGTGGGATATCAAATCCGCCGTCCCATCCACCAATATTAGGAGAGAATGCACTACCACAGTTATGTATTTATCTCATTATTACAAATGGTGTATTGAAAGAGATGTTTTCTACGATGGTCATAAAATTGCTACAGATTTCTTGAGTATAGGTAATATAATTTATCAAAGTAAGTCTGTTGAAGAATTCCTTTGTTATCGAAACTTCACATAGTTAATAAATTACATCGCCTAAATGCCATAAATTGTTGCAATAAAAATAGTATACTTCCTTCAACATTCCATGAACATCGTTAATAGAAGTAATCGTAGCAGACATGAAGTGGTGATGAAGTGGGTGGTAGACTGAAGACAGGGAAGCAATGACGAGTTCTAACTAGGCAATAAGGAAGGTGTCACTCAGAATCCTCCCCTCTCCTGTCCGTGCAGTCTCAGCACGTCGACTAGCTTCCTACCTTCATTTGTTACTGCCAGACGCGAACACTGATTCGCTCTGGCGTGGTGCTTCTATTCCGGAAACAGATAACGCAGATTTCGAGTTCGGAATCGTTCGGATAATTGATGCAAATATTTCAATTCGTTTTATTTGGCTGAAATCAATCACTCATATTCATTGAATTTTTTCATAAGATAGTTGTCAAGTGCTTGGCGCTCCCACATTACATGACTCAAAATAATCTGTTCCTTCCACCTTGATCGATAAAATTCAATTGTAAACTTTCTAACTAAAGTAATACAGTCTTTTTAATTAATGCGCAATTCCATAGTTCTTCTATAAAATGTTTAATTTTATCATTTCAATGCTTTTGTTCATAATGTTTTCGTTTTTTTTCAATTGGTTCTAACATTGCAGTCTAAATTGAAAAGAAAATACATTAAGGAATCCATTAATTATATTAATGGTGAAAGTAGCCACTGTAATACTCGATTACTCAATAAAAATAGAACTATCTAAACTACCTCATAAATTCACCTCATAAATTCCATAATTTTGAAGTTCGTTTTTTGAACTTCCATAAATCTTGAACAAAATTCATAATNACATAATTTTGAAGTTCGTTTTTTGAACTTCCATAAATCTTGAACAAAATTCATAATCGTACACTGATTGATGAGATCATCATGGGTCAGCCTTAAATATGCTCTTGCACTGCAAAATGCACTCTTTGTTCTTCAAAATTTATGTATACCAAAAACATCCAAAGAAATTGGTCTTCAAATTTAATAACACCGTTTCTGATTTTATACATTTATTCAAGTTTATAGCCATAGAACTGTGGTAAAACACAGACATTACTATTTCTGTAATTGATTTAAAAAAACAACATACTTAAGTATAGTTCATGATATTTCATTTAAATAATGCTTTATTGAAAATAAATTTACTTATTAAAATGAGCACAGGATGCAATTTATTGAATGTTATTTAGTTGTGCTTATTTATATTATTCGGCATCGAATGCTACCTCAAGATTTGAGATATGACACCCATAGACATTACATGATTGATGGTTGCTCAAACCGTCTAAATACCCGATAGTGCTTCAGAATAATTAACATTCCGCATGCGAGATGTCGTGTGAGTAAATCACGTGAGTCGTAACTAAACACGGAGAACCTTGACGAAAACTATTTCACTTATTTTTTAAAGATTCTTCGATAATTGGAAGGAACGATATAATAATGTACGATTTATTATCAGAATATATGTAAAAAAACATTCCAAATCTAATATTTCTTAAGGGATTTGTTGATCTAAAATTTTTGTTCACTATTATTCTGATCGATCTAGTTTTTTTAATATTTCTCTCGAAATCCAATTTGATATTTAGATGGTAACTACTAGAACTAATTTTAAAGCTCAGTAAACTAATTTCAAAACTTTTGATTGGGATTTTCTATTCATTGTAATCCCCTTATCTCTTCCTACCTACATGAATTTTTGTTGCCAAGCGGTTTCATTTCAGTCCACAAAGCACGAAGAAATTTTATTTTTATTCACTTTTCTTCGATATCAAAACTTAGTATACCATTCAGTAAATGGAAAATATAATTTTATAACACAATTTTATAACGTTTATATAAATATTGTTTTAAAATAATACAACAAATTTTCATTATTTTATTTGTTAAATTAGAATAAATTGGTTTTCATTTTTGAAGACCAAATTGTGCAAAATGTGTTGTTATTCGCTAAGAAAATCGTAGTCTCTACGCATTTACGCTTAAAAAGTTTTGAGATTCCGACAAAAGGATACAGATTGTTTCGAAATATTAGACTAAAAAATAAGATGGAAGAATTGAAAACAACTTACGTAGAATCATAAATTACGTATTCAAAACCAAACCTCGTTCTTTTTATTAAACTCGTACGTGTCATATGTTGGGCAACCCTTGTAACACGGACGATCTTTGCTTTCAGGAAATGTGGAGTGTTAAAATTTGGTCAAGTCGAAAGCAGCAAAGTGAATCCTGCATTTGCACATCGCCGCTTTGCCTTTTAACTGCAGCACTCGCGCGGGACGTAGTGCCGGTGGTCGACTCGGGGGAGGAGTGAGAGAGAAAGAGAGAGAGAGAGAGAGAGAGAGAGGGAGGCAGAGGAGTGGAGTGAGGTTGCAGCAGCAGCGGCAGCAACAGCAGCAGCAGCAGCCGCCGCCACCGTGAGCATTGACCCAGAGATGAAGCGGCGACCGCATCCTTGAACGGTGCACGTTGCCTCGCGAGAAACGGTGCCCCAACGACAGAACAGTGAAAAGAGATCTTGAGCCTCAGACCGAACGAAATCAATGGGTGGTTATTCTCACAACTTCTGACTTGAGATATTACAAGATCGAAACCAGTATTGGAGAGTAAATTTTCTCTCTGCTCTAGATCGATGTTCAGAGCCGGATTATCTCTCACAGGATTTACTTCGTTTTCTCTCTCCAGCTAGGTGGAGTGTAATGTGAGAATAGCAGGAATATGCTTTCCAGGTCATTATGATCACTTAAGCAGCTACTGTGAACATGCTTCTGAAGATGTAGGTTTAATAAAACCAATGATACGTTGAGTTTTAATAAATTACGGCTTGGCTTGATACTACGATACCGGTTTTAATTATTAAAGAAGATAACCGTAAAGACCTACATCAATGCATTCTGATCACTTCTTCTTAATGTTGTGATTCATTATTTTAAAGCAATAAGTTCAATTATTTAGTAATATGAATTTGCTCATTCAAAATATTAAAATGATGAGAGATAAAGATACATATGAAATTGCCAGTACAAACTATTTATTTTCTAACAATTTAAACGGAATATCCTCGAAGCAAAATGACGATACATTTGGTTCTATTGTATGGTTAATTTATGTTGTCTCTCAGAGTGGCAACACACAATGAAATATATCTTGCCGGGGATTCAAGCTCAAAACCTTAGGTTTACGAGGAGACATTTTGAGGTCGGTAAATTCTTATTAAACATTAATGCTTGGTAATTGTGGTGCTTTAGCAACATTATCAAAGCATGATAAATTAAAAGTCAGTGTATGTTACTGACGATGGTTGCTATGCAGCCGAAAAAGCTTTCTAATACCAATAATTAAAAAAAAAAAAAAAGAAAAAAAGAGCAACATAGAAACGACTTTTAATTTATCATAAACATTAATGTGCACTCGGTATTACAAAGAACTCAACATTCAAGATTTTAAAACAAATGAACTTCTCTCGTAAAAATACCAGACCTCTGATTCTATCTATTTTTTGTAGACAAAGAAAATAAACCTTTTCTTGGAATAATATGTTTAATTCATTTTAATTACCCATAGTAATTTAGGATATATTTTCATCTCCGTGATATGATTTTTTCTAATTCCTTTTTAAATTCTGAATTACGATGCCAAGTATTTTACCAAATGATTAAAATGTAAACTTTGAAAATTTTGCGTTTTGGACAACAATGGAACTATTGAATCATATAATTCATCCACTATAGTGGTAAATTAATTCTCATTTATTGTATGCAGGTATCTTTTTCTATTCGTGACATAGACTTATTTGGCAATGATGGCCCTTTCAGAAATTGATGAAAACAGGATAATATCAAGTTTGATTTGAAATAATTGTATCGGAACAGGAGAAATTCCAGAATGTACTTTTACACTAAGTTGCATGTTAAATAGCGTTTTTAAACAAAATTTTATTTTGATTGTAAAAATGTAGTCTATATAATAAAATAGCGCTACAGATATATGATGTATTCTCTACCGCTTACAAAATTCTTAGAAATTACGAATAGTTAGAAGCTATACATTTATTGAGTTGTATTAAAAACATTTTTTGACCTTTTCTGAAGTTATAATAACATATAGTTTGCTAATATATTTATTAACGTTCTTTCCAAATTTTTTTCAGGACGAAACGCTTCGTAGAGTATTTATTTTTATTTGTCATTAGAGTATATGAACTTGTTGTTTGTAGAGTTATTTTAAATAACAAAACCTGCGTTTTTTAAACAAAGAAATAAAATAATGAATTTTACCACATATTTGATTTTTTATTTATATACCGATGAACAATGTGTTCACTGTATTAAAGAATTTATTTTGTTGATCTGTCCTATTTATTATCTAAACAAAATTGATATTTCAACGTTGACGATCGCTAGGACTTGGTAAATTAACTATACAGTAGTAAATAATATTATTCAGTGTCTATATAAATAAGTTATGAGAGGGCAAGGTCGGTAAATCGATAAAAAAATCCGGAAGAGAAACTATAGACAAATAAATTGAATCAAATTAACAAAGTGTGGAACGATAGATGGTGACTGTCAATGAAGTGACGTCGGCTTAAGGATAACACGACACGAAGCACACCTGATTGAACGGACTGCTCGATAGACAAATGTCAGAGATAAGCGCTGCCGTAAGAGATTTGGTGAAGAAAACGTCGTAGGAATGTTCACCCTCTATGTTGCAAGACAGACAGTGCTCAAAGCTTAGATCATTGGTATTTTGGATTTTTTAATTATTTTTAAATCTCCACTTGTTAACTTTATTTGCCAGTCTCACTAACACTATTTATTGGCAAATTTTTCGCTATGGAGCTCAAGAGTTAGATATACATACATTATCTCTTTCAAGATGATAATGTATGGTCAAGGTTTTTTACCTTGTTCCTCAAAGTCCTTTCCACTCGTAGAGACAATGGGGCACCTTGTATCGACATAATGAATGAACGATTTTATGTGTTTATTTTTATTTCGTAGGATTCCTAGTTGTGTACCTGTGGCATTGCTAGTGTTACTATTAGATTATTTCAAATTTTGCTCTCGGGAACTTCCTGCAACAATCTCATGGCTTCAACTAGAAACAATAAGTTTATGGTTATAACCATGTATGTTTTATTTAGAAAGAAATTCCATGCCGCTAGTTTCAATGAAAAGAAAACCCTGAAATCTTTCTATCCCTCTGTGTCTAAGTAAAAGTTGAAATTCTCAGAAAGTGGATTTTATATATTTGAATTAAGAACGCGTAACAAAAAAGAACAGAGGATATATGAAGATCTTCGGGGAAAAACTAACAATTTTTTAAAACTATAATATTTTTAGCTTCGATTGTTTTCAGACAATCTCAAATATCTTAACTCAACAAAATATCATAAATCAAAATAATTTAAAACCAAAAACTTATATCTTAACATTTTTTCCCCTATTTTAACCTCCTTTTCGTGACAAATAATTTAAAAAATCAATTTCTGACCTGGTAGGAATTAGGAACCTCTCCTAACAAACAGGTTTCGCCATTTTTTTAGTGGGGGGGATTTTAATTTTGGGAATTAATTGGGGGAGGGGGAGGGAACCAAACATGTCCCCAACTTTTTCCAGAAAAATTGAGTTAAACTACCCATAAAATTATATATTTTCTGTAGAAATCTTTAGACAAGGGGTTAATAAACCTAACGATACAAAAAACATTAAGAAAATGCAAAAAAAAAAAAAAAAAAAAAATCGTTAGAACAGTCCATGAAAAATTTTGCTTTTTGGACAAAGTTGTTTTTGCCCTTAAGGTCTTTAAGGTACATATATTATTTTAAGGTACATATATAGTCTTTAAGGTACATATCTTCCTTTAAGGTACATATATTGCCACCTTAGAAGACAATAGGTTTATTTTTATGTATTTCTCGTTTTGGCGAACTAATGTTCACGATCACGACTGCTAGTAAGGCCTGAATTACGTGAATTACGTGAATTTATTCACTAGACACATTGTGAGACTTTTTTGTGAGGAACAGCATCTAGATTGCCATATCAGAGTATGTGGTGCCAAGCCGCAGAGCATATTTTCTCTCTTCACAGCTATACCAACTAAGACAGAAGGGAAGACCTACAAATTTTTCTGACCCCGGCGGGAATCGGACCCAGGAAGCGAGCGCGGAGCCCAGAGCTACCGAAAGGACAATTTTTTTTTTAATATCTCGTGTACCAACACAGTCATTCCAGGGGAAACAGGTTGTTGAAACCTGTAAGGGTTTAGCATCGTAGAACGAAGAGTAAAATACATTAGTATGGCGGGTTGCATTCATGCATGAGGATGTCTGCCGGATGCCACCAAAGTTATCAGCTTTGCTCAACTTCATTCCATAAATTAATAATCATGTTATAAAAAGTTGAAAATAAAAAAATACTGATGAAAACCAACGTGATGTTAACAAATATCACGTCGCTGCTATTAACTGCAAAGGATACATTCTTAGTTCAGTCACGTATCACGCACTTGGATATTCAGATGAAAAACGCACTCGATTACTGAAAAACTCTTTTATGCAGATTACTGAGATCCGGAGCGAAAATAGTTTCAAACATTGAATAATTTGTAAGGAATATTGACTGACATTACTTTTACGTGAATGAAATAGCATCTATTTTTCACTATGTGTAAACATACGAGAATAGTAGTGAATACATGGCGCTATTGTACGTATCATTGATAAGTTGAATAGATTGAGAATATGATTTATTGACCATGCTGTGTGTGAGAATTACTTTCGAAACTCGTAACATATTAGGTATTTCTTTATAAATTTGTAATAATTTAAATCCTTAAAGCTCATTGATCTTTAAAAATAATAAATGTTTCTATCGTGAAGGGAACATGCCACATGTCTGTAGTATCTTTTATACAGCGTCTCTTAATGCTTTAATTTATAAAGATAAATTTTTCTTCTTTGAATTTTGAAATGTCAAACTAAATTATATAGAAAGTGCGTAATTACAATTGGATGATGATGTATTCCTTTTTTTACTTGACTTGAAATAAAAGTAATAGTCATAATTTACTTTAATTTAAAGTTGAAAAAAATACATATTGGTATATACGAAAACTATAATTACGTTTTTGATAATGTTTCTTCCACACATTGTACCACACGTGGAAGCACAATTCTTTCTCTTCCTCTTCATTAACATAGACCGACGTCCTTAAACCGTGTAATTGAGAGAGTCGCTGTTCCTTTTGTATACAAAACGTGTTATTTCCAAAAAATACCCGGTCGCATGGAGTCTCTAAGAAGTGAGGGAAAGAATTGTGGCTGTTCCGCCGCCAAGCAACTGTAAACAGTATCCGCTTCTTTCCAACCCTACCATCAACATTCGGGCCAAGTCGCTGACACAGTTCCCTGTCGCTAGGAAATCTCAACTTTTGCCCCTTTTTTATTTCTTTTATTTACACAGCTGTAATAGTTTCCCTACAAAATGACTTTGAGGATTACTACGTTTCACGTTTCTTCGATTTTTGATGGATGAAATTATATTCAAATAAAATTAAAATATTTTTATCAATTTTGTTTTCAATTTTTTTATCACTACTACGTTTCTGAGGAAAAAATGTCATATCCATTTTCCTGTTTTCCTGTCGAATGTAGAGAATTTGTCAACCAAAACAGTAAGATATGAAAAGATTAAAACTAAAATATTTTTACTTTAATATACACCAAGTTTTTAAAATAGAAAATATGGTTGATGTAATAAATTGTTTTGTAAACTTGAATGATAGATTGTTTTGTAAATGAATAAACAAGAAATATAATTTCCAATGAAGGACATGAGAATTTGTGGCATTTTATTGTTATTCCAAATTTATTTTATACATCTCGAATACGTATTGGTTCACTTTCTTTGATTAATGATAGGAAACTTGATCTTCTCTTGAACGTTTGATTAATTCTAAAACTGTACTCGTGAAGATGTAATTCTACACATGAAGAGAAGCGGTTGAAAGCAAATCTGCAATAGATTCATTATCTGAGTTCGAAAGTGCGTAGAAATACTTAAAGGAGATCAAGCCAAAATTTGAAATAAATTAAAAAAATACTATTATTGTTTGAATTCTTCGGTAAGAAATTGAGTTTTATGAAATTATCACGTATGTCTTATGATCTCATTCAGTCTTATTTCTCTTTTATCTCATGATCATATACTCGTTTTAGATATCTCTTTAACTATTGATGATGATTACAGGATTCTTTATCATAAATCATAAATATTATAATAATTTTGAAATAATTGATTGTAAGTAAAATTACATTTGAGTAGTTAAATAAATCCAGAAGTTTACACGCTAAATCGCGTAATTTTTACTTTTTTTTATCATAGTACCTGTGTATATTAAATATATTTTCGATTTTTAATTATGACAATTTTTAAGTGAAGTTTTCCTTCACACTGTTATTGAAAATTATTCTATTATTATGTTGGTTAGTTTAAATCACCAATTTTATAAACATTTCAATGTTCTCATCCGTTCATAAATCTAACCTGATGTTCNGTAAATCTAACCTGAAGTTCTTACTGATTATGTTCATCTAAATTAGAATAATCCATTTTAATCGTCACTCCTTATCTTAACCATAAAGGTGGTGTGAAATTTACTACGTTATTCCTCCCCACTTTAATCAGTGTAGGAGGAACGGACACTTTTGCTTTCGCAACAAGACTTTCTTGTTGGAACAGCGTATACCGTCGCGTGTGGTGATGCTCTTTCACTTAAGGCCCTTTTTCCAGCTGCGCTCCGCCGGGACATTAGCCCACGGCAAAAACATTTGACCTGTGGGCCGCCGCGAGGTGCTAGAATCTCAGCTCGCAACGCAAAGGGAGCGGCACACGCGAGATCGCGAACCGGGGGATTACATGAGTTAGTTCCTCGACACAATTGTTTTTTACTTTTTTCACTGAAATGCTCTCGATATATGTAGGTTTATATACTTGTCATCGTAGGTTTTGAATTTTCTTTTTTACTTCTTACATAGACGTTTCGAAAATTTGTTAATATAGCACAAGACTTGAAGAGAAGTAATTTTTATTACCTATTTTTACAATGAACTAATTAATGTATAAAATGAAACAAGGTTACCTTTTTACTAGCGGTGTCTAATCAGACAAAAGGTAATTTGATGTTTCGAGACTCGTCAAAATGACATTAAGCGGATTTGCACATTAAGCGTTAGTACAAAAGAATGTCAGTTCTGTAAATGAGGTCTTTAGAACACAAACATATTTTACTACATTATTATTAAATTCTTGATGTCTAGAAACCTTTCTGGATCGTGTTCTATTTATTTTAATTCTACTCCATGAAAAATAAATATAGTTCGTGTCACGTTCCATGAATATCAGGGTATGAATTATTTCCTCCATACGACTCTCTTTACTGCCATTTATCACGACTTTGTTTCCGGTTACAACGTATCTGAACTCTTCCCCCGCTGATAGAAATCATTGAAGTCACCTGTTCTCGTTACGCCGAACGCACCATATTGGCACCCGTGCTCAGATCACGTGACTAATGAAGCTTAAATCGACACGTGAGAGTGCTTTGTCGCGAGATGGAGTACGCAGGGACGGGGAGGCGCGAAGGGTTGAGGGTCGAAACTGAGATGACGGGTTCCGGTGTTGCTCCGGGTAAATTTCAGTTTGAACGAGAACTAAACGTTCGAGTCTGTCAACATTTGCAGGAGGCTCCAGTTCATGGAACGTACGGAGAGTGATGAGGAGTACTTGTTTACTCTTTGACAAGTTCTATCGCTGGCGTGTCGCCCACGTGTACTCTCGGACGCCCTTCGTCAACAAAGATGAACATTCGATTAGCTTTCCGGACGGAACTGATTTAGCTGATTGGTTGATTTTTCTTTGTCGCTTCGCGGTTGTGTTTGTCACTTGGTTGCGGAGGATACACTTTCACGTGAAAGGTGTTTCGTAGGAAGTGTTCGTTTGGTGATGAGTAAAATTACAACTGAACACACGGACTAATTGGAAGTTCGTAGTTTCTGACGAAATTCACGTCGTTTCCTTTAAAGATTTGTTTCTCCATAGTTAACGCGACACGCATATTGTTTGCAAATAGTTGGGTCATTAATTCATTTGAATAATTATAAGAAGAACTATTTCATTTTATTGTCTATGTTTATTTCATTGCCTATTTTTGTTTATTTTAGTGTTTATTTGTCTATATATGTTTATTTTATGATATTTTATTTTATGAGTAAGAATTTCTTTCCTTAAAAATATTTCGGTACGTGCTCAAATATTTTTATATATCAAATATTATTACAATTCATAGAACTCTTTCTAAACTGAATATTATGGTGATATATATTATGGTGAGATTATTTTGAGATAATAAATCATCATGGAATGAACTAGTGTTACGATGTTTCCGTTTTCTTTTTGTTTTCTTACAAAAATGAAAAAAATTTTTTTCAAAAACTCTTCACAAACATTTTAAAGATTACTTTCGCAACATTGTTTGAATAGTTCTGGGAAATATTATCTGTCACTCTCCAAGTATTTTGGTTAATATTCGTTGTGTGAAAGTCACTATGATATGTCTTTGAAGATGCAATTATTGTCGTGTTTCTCAAGACTTGATGGAAAACCCATCAAGAGAACAGGAAAAGACACTTGAGATAACCACCGCAGTTGGAACGAGAACGTGACCGGAAGTTTAGAGAACCATCTCCCTTTGTGAAGGCTATTTCACTTTGTATCCCGACGCATTTGATTAGATATTTTAGAGAAGTCACCTTATTTCGGGCACAAGAACATTTCCGTTTGTATTAATAATTTTGTTTGATATATCTGAACTTTTGGAGTTGTTTGTTGGCCAGAAGATATATGATTTTTCAAACTATTTATAAGTGTACGAAAAAAGTGACGTACTATTTTCATGATATCGAAAACAAACCGAAATGAAAAATCATACAAACGTTTGACCTACTCTAAAAAATCTTTTAACATGCTACACAGTTTTCTAAAATCAGAAATCGACAGTTCCTTTTTAGGTTATAGTTTTGAAATTGTTTTCAGAAATAGTCTTGTGTTTATTTTGAATTGAAATGACGTAATCGAGTAATAAATAGTAAGAAAAGTATTTAATTATTTGAATAGTAAAACTATATTATCTCCTATATAGACATGAGAAAATNTAACGCGACACGCATATTGTTTGCAAATAGTTGGGTCATTAATTCATTTGAATAATTATAAGAAGTACTATTTCATTTTATTGTCTATGTTTATTTCATTGCCTATTTTTGTTTATTTTAGTGTTTATTTGTCTATATATGTTTATTTTATGATATTTTCTTTTATGAGTAAGAATTTCTTTCCTTAAAAATATTTCGGTACGTGCTCAAATATTTTTATATATCAAATATTATTACAATTCATAGAACTCTTTCTAAACTGAATATTATGGTGATATATATTATGGTGAGATTATTTTGAGATAATAAATCATCATGGAATGAACTAGTGTTACGATGTTTCCGTTTTCTTTTTGTTTTCTTACAAAAATGAAAAAAATTTTTTTCAAAAACTCTTCACAAACATTTTAAAGATTACTTTCGCAACATTGTTTGAATAGTTCTGGGAAATATTATCTGTCACTCTCCAAGTATTTTGGTTAATATTCGTTGTGTGAAAGTCACTATGATATGTCTTTGAAGATGCAATTATTGTCGTGTTTCTCAAGACTTGATGGAAAACCCATCAAGAGAACAGGAAAAGACACTTGAGATAACCACCGCAGTTGGAACGAGAACGTGACCGGAAGTTTAGAGAACCATCTCCCTTTGTGAAGGCTATTTCACTTTGTATCCCGACGCATTTGATTAGATATTTTAGAGAAGTCACCTTATTTCGGGCACAAGAACATTTCCGTTTGTATTAATAATTTTGTTTGATATATCTGAACTTTTGGAGTTGTTTGTTGGCCAGAAGATATATGATTTTTCAAACTATTTATAAGTGTACGAAAAAAGTGACGTACTATTTTCATGATATCGAAAACAAACCGAAATGAAAAATCATACAAACGTTTGACCTACTCTAAAAAATCTTTTAACATGCTACACAGTTTTCTAAAATCAGAAATCGACAGTTCCTTTTTAGGTTATAGTTTTGAAATTGTTTTCAGAAATAGTCTTGTGTTTATTTTGAATTGAAATGACGTAATCGAGTAATAAATAGTAAGAAAAGTATTTAATTATTTGAATAGTAAAACTATATTATCTCCTATATAGACATGAGAAAATATAAAATTTGTTTATTGGCTTTGAAAGAATTGTGTTATTTGAATGTAAATTTGCTATAACGTATATTAGAAAATATCCACACAACTTTAAATTAAAACAACACGTGACAAATATTTTAAAAAAATTAAAAGAAATCGTACATTGAATTGAAAGAAATAATAACAATGAATGTCAGATTAATATATCAATAACACTTATGTGTTAATTATGAAAAATTATCTTATCAAATATCAATATGATAAAGACCTTGGATTTACATTTTTATTTATTTTCATATTATATCGAAAAAATGTTGTTTATGCTTTTTAAATTTTGGTATTTTCTTTTACTCTAAGTTTAGAAACTATGGTTAAATTAATAGAATTATCTAGCTTCTAATCTTCAATATTTAGGTATAACTATCAATGAATCTTTGAAATAATTACTCGGAAACCTTTTGCAACTGGCTTTGAACCGAAATAAATCGTGAGAGAAAACAGTTTTGATGTTTTCCGGACAGCGAATGAGAACCCAAATGTTATAAAGCTGAAATTTAAAATGGAACGTAATTCGTTTCGATTTGTTGTCGTAACGTTCTGTCTCAGATACTGAAATTCATGAGGTGAGTTATAGTATATTAAACCATATTATTTAATAAATCAATTTGCTAAAACCCTGATTTAGAAGAAATCTCAGAGAACAACTTTCTGACTAGAAGATAAGTTAACTGGTCAATATTCTTCGCCATTTTGAGATGTGTTTTTTAGTACAAAATATCTCGCAATCAGATCTTCTCCTTTAGCTTTATGTCACGTATAACGATTTCTGGGAACTGGTTTGTTTCAGTAAAACGTGTTGATCTGTAAGATTAAATGGATGCGACGCGGTGACGTGTTCGGTAGCTACGAACGACTTGTCTATTACCTATGTATACTAATTGGAATGCCACCCACAAAAATAATTAGTATGAGACCTTCATTTCTTTCTGAAAAACCTTTTATTAATCACTATATTCGACACATTAAAGTCCTTTACGATAATTGAAAACGTTCAACCAATCCAATTTCGCTTCATATTTCTGGTAAGATGTCAATAGAGGATATATTGAAATGGAAAAGTTGTTCTGACGCAATATCTCCTCTTAATTTTAATGCAATTGTCGAAAGCTCTTTCCAAATAGCCATCACCGTCAGGTCCTAAATACAGAATAAGAAAAAAAATACATAATGCAATTACATTAAATTGTTTAAAATTATGAAAAAATCAGATGTACAATTTACAAAATCCTGACTATTACTTATGTATGAATTAGAATAAGAACTAATAGAGCACGGAAAATAATAGGAGTGATACAGAATAAATGAAATTATTTAAAACAACATACATATAATGGTTAACAAACGGACTCTCTTAACAATGTCGACGCATCGTTTCAGTGGCAATTGTCTAAATATACTTTGGAACTACAGAAGTAACTTTGTCCTGTTGCTTTTTGCATTAAAATTTTTTTTCTTTATTCAAAATAATAAATTAAATATTATCAGTTTTCATAGTAGTACATTTATTCATAATTTTATAAAACTTCAAAACCTTTTCACATCAATCCAATTTTGTAGTATTTCCGTATGAAATTTAATTGTACAGTTTATTACTTCAAAGCTTTAATTATTCCAAGTTTTCTATGTAAAAATTCTATAAGAGACTTAGATATTGTTTTTAGAAATGGAGATAAACTACAAAGAACTATATAAAAAGTTAAAACAATAACCTAGTTATTATTACTGGCCTTCCAATGATTCAACTATGTCCTGATATCTGAATAATAGATTTTTACACGTATACGTAGAACTTAGAAACTACGACAAAGGAGAATTGTTACAAAGCGGTCGTGGAGAAGGTACAGCTACAAAGTGAATATTTGCTTGAAGGACAGCTTGGTCCTGCTGGTGGCAAAGGATGGAATAGCTTCAAAGTAGATATTTGCTGGAAACAGACTACGATGAAAACAGCCTTTGAGGTATCCACCTGCTCCCTTTCAACAACATTCCTATTGTCCTGCGT
Organism: Laupala kohalensis; assembly: GCA_002313205.1. NCBI lineage: Eukaryota > Metazoa > Arthropoda > Insecta > Orthoptera > Trigonidiidae > Laupala > Laupala kohalensis. The sequence goes on from NNCF01126266.1 coordinate 412,778, forward strand.
TCAGGATTACAATTCACCCTTCTTGGGTGTACCAGAGGTTTACATGAGACTTGCATGAGTCATTGGGAGAGTTTCTCAAATAACAAAAATTTTGAATTTTTTATTCCTTACTCATCATGTATAGTATAGAATCCATATCATACTATACATTTGAATAGTATGACTAAATCTACTTTATATTATAACGTAAGTATTGCCAACTTCGAACCACGACATACAATATATATTGTTATCATGAAATTATTTTTAAAAAGTTAATCCACATAATGACACCACTTCTGTACACGAAGAGTTCTGTACACAAATTAATTTATTTACACCTTTGACAACGCTCTCCTTGTACCGAAATACTGGCTATCTCTCTGATGTACATCACAATGAAAATGTATAGAATATTCTATTTATCTATTGATAAAAAGGGCATTATTATATTGAAAATGTGAGAATTCATTTCATTTTTAAACGTTCCAATGACGTATCACGTCATTTATATGAGTGTATTAAGAAGAAATTAAAGAAAGTATTTAAGGGCTAAGCTAAAGAATTCAATGGATTTAGAGAAAAAAGTTGACGACCGATTTACAGACGATACTATTTTTCGTGAGTTTCAATGATTGCAGTTAATATAGCACTAGCAGCGACATGTTATACGAATATCTTGTTTATAAGGAACATATTTTAAAATAAAAAAAAACAACTAATTATTGTCATTCCAATGCCCATTACCTCTAGTTTGCTCATTCATTATTTTCTACGAAGAATCCACACTTCCATAAAATGTGTTAAACCTATTGATGCGCGAGAGTTTAAGTAATTCTATCGTCTTTGTAAGACTATTAAATTTTTAAAAGTCTAAAGTTTGTGTAAATAATTGTAACAATTTATGCTAATCTCGATGTCAAGAAAATCTAACTGGTCATTTTAGCAATATATAGACTATACATTAAGGATAATGTATAGACTATTTGATATTTGGATGATATACATTGAATCTTATGAGAAAAAAACAATAATTTCGAAAATAAATTACTTTCCGAATGTTTTAAGTTGAATTTTTTTAAACCACCGTAATGAGTCGATCCACCCTAAAGTGAGCGAAATTATTACATGTTGTTTGCATTTCTTTTCTCACAAAAATCTAATTTCGTGAATTATCGCGTGTTTTTGGAATGCGCCAGAGAAATCTACATTGGTATCTGTGTTTCGTAGAAAATTTAAATAAAAAAAAATAATAATAAAAACATTCCAAGACTAGGTGGTACCATTCAATTGGAAAGCACATCAACAATTCAAGAAGGGACTTGTTTGTCACACTGTAAGGAGGAGGAGAAGATAACTTGTGTGCAGCAACTATATGAGGCAGGATCTGTTAGATGTGCAGCTTCTACCAGTAGTCTGGGCAAGGTTGGATGCGCCGGTACTCGGAGCAGGTGTGTTGTGTGTATTCGGTGGGAAGGGGAGGCCAAAAGGCCACTGGTTCTTGGCTCATGTCTTTGCCCACTGTTAAATCTGCCAAGAGTTCGTCGTTGTTCTCCCATGTGTTGTGACGATATGAAAAAAATAATTTTGCTGACATTTTTGTGTTTGACCATTGATTTACATCGTGAAAAATTTACGTCAGCTTGAAAATGAACAAGAATCTACTTGTCTCTATCATGACTAGAAATTAAAATCCTCTGACCCAAAAAATTACATCAGAATATTAGAAAAATAATTTTTTTTTCTTATATCGTTATGATTTCACCACCGCATTTATCTCTCCATAAATTATTCGGTGGCGTAATCACTATGTACACATAAAAAAAGAAATTTCTTGGAAGAGTTTCGTAGTTTTCCAAATAGACCAACGATTTTCAACATAACATATTTTATTTCAACATTAAAATTTATACTTTTATTCTTGAGCACATTTAAATTCATATTCATTACATCATGGTGTTAAAATGTTTTTCATCTTAAAGTTTTCTTACTATATTAAACCTTTCTATTGGTGCTAATGAGGTCTGTCTTACTTTCAATTTTGATAGAACATTTTAAAGCATCCAGAAAAAATAATTGTTCGCATAAAGAGAAATACGTTTGCTAAAATATCCAAATATTATTGAGATACTTTTTTGTGGTTCTGATTAAATTTACAAACGAAAAGGAAATTTATTTTTGTGTTGATATGTCGCATACGTGATAAAAATTATACATGGTGAAGACACTATATATAACTGTCTATCACAAGTTATTTAACGATTACTGACTTTCATGGAGGATCTGTTTCATAATGCGAGTTCTGAAAATAAAAGACAACTCTGGATGACCTACGGTCGGAGTTTGAAGAACACAAATTATGAAGTTTACTTCAACTTTAAAGGTCGTCAGATAGAGATATTTTTATAGTATAGTAAAAAAGTACATAGTTAACACTTAATTATTTTCTTCGCTTTGACGTAAATACTTGATGTATCACCGTAAAAATTGTGTGCGTATTATAAATATCCAGAATATAGCGAAATTATTGTTTATTACCTTCGTAATCTTCTGTTGCAACAGGATCTTTCATTTGCTTATTTTTTCTCTCCAAAAGCTGAATTATTCAAGTGACTCTACAAAATATGCACCGTTGTAGTTGCGTCGCAGTAGTTATTTGCACCTCCATACTTTTCCCCCCAGTTTTTAGCGCTCAACTTTTTTAGCACACGGATGTTTTGACACTTTCTAAGATCGCTGAGGTCATTGCCTCGCTGATTCCCAGCCTGTAACATGTTCAGCTCTTAATACTCATTAAGATTTTGGACGAGGCAACGGGATTAATAAGATGTCTTGTTGCGATTTTTCTCTGACGTGATGGGGAAAAAAGTAGTTGCCATTAGTAAAATACGTATGATCTGGGTAAAGAGCAGATGCAAAAGTTATTTTCCAAGGGATTATTCAAAGTTTTTCATGAAAGTTTACGTAAAGAAAACATAGAACATTTAGTTTTTCAGTAAAAGCGTGGATTAAGTTCGATTTATTGGAAAAAGTTTTGAATTATCTGTATTTTATTCGAAAACTGTAACGTTTCGTAAATATCTTTTCTCCTTCTTCCTATACGTAATCAATTTCCTAAAAAAACAGGTACCGCAGAAAAATGATCTCAAACGATGGAATGTAAATATAGCAGTTTTACCAAGCACTATTTAATTTATTATTTGTTTTTAAATTCAAATTCAAATGAAATAGCTCAACTTCATAAACAGCTTCACAGAGGACACAATAAAACCGATTAAAATCCTTGAAAAGAGTAATACATATAAACAAAAATATTACACCGATTTTTTCTCAGTTCATGGTCGTTTGTGTGGATACCACAACTTGGAAGTACACAAGAGATTAAGGAACACCAAATTGCAATGGATTATGGGAAATTATTATGAAATAAGCGTCGTTTATGTACGATATCTTACATTAAAAAATTAAAAATGAATTCGAAACATTTTGTCTTGTTTAACGATATGTGTTAAATATTTGTTTGAATTCAGTTATTGTTTCATAAATGTTGAGGTAACACCACGTAATTTTTTCTACAACAAAACACTAATACTATTCCTGTGTAAATTAGATTGATTTCTTATTTGAACTAAATGAACTTAATTACTAGATTATTGTTGTACTGTTGTATCAAATTATCATTTAAATGAGATGTAATTTTGTTTTATAAACAGCTATCTTCAAAATAAAGAAAGTTTCATTATCTTTCGATTGTAAACAGAAGAACAATATGACAATTCTGAATGACAAATAAAATTTTGTAGAACCACAAAACAAATGAAAAAACGTGTAAAAATTGTTCATTATGAAAAAGTCTTCTTAAAGTCGCAAAGAGATTGGTTGTAAAAATATATTAACATGTGCGAACCAAGAATTTTGTTCCATATTACAAGTCATTGTATGGTAAATAAAATGGGACTCTCCACAAAATAAGTAGTTGTTTTAATATTAACGTAACTTGAGATTATTATAATATTATTATTATTGATTGAACAATAATAAATATTCAGTATTTTGCAAAATTTCATTTGTCTAAAAATAGAGATTACTTGTAGACAATATATTTAATACATATAATAAATAGGTAATAAAAATATTTTCTAATAAAGTTTATTTTTTAATTAATTTCAATTTTTTGTGGTTATGAGTAATGAGAAAAAAATAATTCGTCTCGTTTAATAGCGAAGTTTTGCATATAATACCTACAGCGGAAAGCTCAAATCGACACTAACGCATGACGCATTCTTTACCGTTAAAGTGCGAGGTCATAGTAAACAGGTGGGCGTTAGTGGGGGAAGGAAGGGGGCTCGGGATCATCATCACAGCAAATGGAAGAGAGACCCAAGCGTTGTGTCTTGTTGCATAGTTTCATCATCTGTGTTGTTTTGTGATGATTGTTGCAACCTTGAAACTCAAATGCAGAACGTATACTACCAATTATATTTCAAACACAATTTTAAGTCTTATTTTGTTTAATTGAATTTTCGTTCATCTGACCATCTTGTTTTTATGGTTAATAGTATCATTTGTTTGGAGTACATTCAACTCTATGGTGGTATCTAGCCGCTGTGGGTATATGTTATGATAGGTATTGAACAGCAAACGAATTCGATCAAGTTTTGGAATATTTAATAAATATGGTTATTAGTGATTTGGAAAATATATTAAGAATTAACTGCATATTTATATAACATTTTTGTGATGTACAATTTTCTGCTGGTTTATGTATTGTCCGTAACTTGCAGTTGCTGACTACCACGGGAAGTTTGAGAATTTTGTGGCCCATTCTTAGTGATGGTAGAAGGAATAATGATTTCAACGGCGAACTGTCTGCCTTTCCCTCCCTCACGTTTTAATCTCGGAGATTTGTTACTTTTAAAACCCACAGAGGGAAAATAAACGTAAGATTGAGGATTGAGGTAACGGATAGAGAAACTGATTTTTTAAATGATGTTATCTACGATTCATTGGATGTTAAATGTAGCATATAATATGCAGAAAATCAACGATTTTATTTGGGATTTATTGATCAAATTGGTAAATCAGATATTTGAGTTTTTTTAGTTAAATTGGAATCAGAAGTGGATTAAATATGCCATTCATTTTCTTGGTTACATGTGCAGATAAAATGCAAAGTAAAAGATACGTCAGATTTTGTCAGTTTGTTATGTATATTTACGATATACATCATTGGAAGCTAACAGTCGAAAATCATACTTACAAAAACTACGCTACGGGAAATCTCAACAAATTCAAAATCCAATTTGTACAAAATCCAATTGGACGTTTGTTGTCGTATTTCCTGTAGTGGCTAATACACCCTTCATTGGAATGTAGATTAATACAACGTGAACTTAAGAACAAGTGGAAATCTTCTATTAGTTGTAAATATCTTGTTTTAAGAGGAATGAAAACAAATACCTGTTTGTAATATGACCTTGCTATCAGGAGGAGGATTTGTGCAACATATACCGGATATATTCCGAATGTTCATTTACTCAACATTCCAGTTCGTTATAAGGTATCGTGTAGAACCGGCATTGTAAAAAAACTCAATCCCTTGAGTCCTGATTACATATTAGCCGATGGAATTGATAGTGTAGATTGATAGTTCTTCTATTATTAATGAGTATATAAGTTAAATGACGTACTATCGTAGAATCGTAGCAGAACATTGAAGAATACACCAAGGTTTGCGGAAGAATCAGACCGAATCTTCGGGAAATTTTTCTTTTCAGTCAATTTAACATTAAACAGTTTGCGGAAACAAAATATTCGGAAGACATAGAGAGTGAATTAAGGTGCTGGAGAAAACTAGAAGATGATCTATAGAGATAAACTCTTTGAAATTTTTATCTATTATTCACAAAATATTTGACGTGAGTGTATCATAGAAGTAATTTGTTGGGGGAGGTGATTTTCACTACGCAAACCATCGTTAATTTGCAAAGACATTGTCGATATTACGATGGTCTATGAAGATCAACCCAATGGGATTTATGTCCCATCTTATTTCTATACGACGATAATGGATTCACAAAACATATGACTGTCAAAAATTAAAATTACTCGAGTGTGTCATAGAAGTAATTTGTTGAGGTGATGTTCACTAAACAAGCCATTAGGAAGGACGTGACAATGGTTCGAAGAAACGTAACACGATTGTACAGATCGTCCGGCTCAAGAGGATCCCGTACGCTTCACTCATCCACACCATTGTACTTCCGCGAAACGAGTTCACCTTCCGACCACAATCTCTACTCAGCGTCAGTGAGACAGTCACTCACCGTGTATGGCGAGCGGGGTGTTGCGGCCATGAGACGTAGAGGTGCTCTTCTTCTTCTTCTTGGCGCTGGCAGGCTGGCTCCCGGTCGTGGCGCGACTGCCGGTGCTCTCGTCCCGCTGACCGAATGCGGCCTGCTCCCCGTCGCCGACGTACGGTACCGCATACCTGCTCGCCCTCCCGCTCTTCCCGCCTTCCCGCCAACACCGCCTCCACCCGACGACGCGGGCGACGACAAGCTACTCACTTACTGTTGGCTTTGCTCGTAATTTAAGGATTGCGTCAAGATTAGGAAACAATTCAACATCTTCGCTTCCTAGTTTTTCGTGTTACCGTTAATTTTTTGTGTTTGTTTGGGTGTCTATCATCGACCTGTTGCACAATGGAAACGGTAACTCCTCTTCATTTGGGAAGCAAATAGTTTTTTAAAAATATTGTACCCTAGCTATACTAACATTCTGTACGGAAAAATGAACATTTTTATAAGTATCGTGAAAGCTTGGTCAATAAAAACAACTCCTTAGTACTTCCCAACGATTCAGTCTTTATTTAAAACCTTAAAAAAAGACCGAAACTTGGCAAGTTAACAAGGAGTTTTTTTTTTTACTTGGTAATTGTGGTGCTTTAGCAACATTATCAAAGCATGATATGTTGAAGCAAAGCATGAAATGAGCAACATAGNTGTGGAGGTTATATGAAAGTTTACTTTTGTTTAGCAAGACTATTTTATTTAATGAATAATGTGACTGATTCTACTTTTCCCCATATGCTAGTTGCACGCAAGCTTCACTAGGTTTCGTATTAAGCATTAACATTGTAAACATAACATCACGTCAGAACATTTATGAGTAGTAATAAACGTAGGTTTCCGCGGCCGCAGTCAGAATGAACTTGTTTGTCCGGGACAAACCGCGTCTGAATAGATACAACTACCAACGTTTCGACCATCATTCTGTGGCCTTCTCCAAGGCAATGTCAGAGACGTACAGACCCAAGTCGCTGTCGTACTCTGCATTGCTCAGGTCTGTACGACTCTGACATTGCCTTGGAGAAGGCCACAGCATGATGGTCGAAACGTTGGTAGTTTTATCTACGAAGATGCGGTTTGTCCCGGTCAAACTAGTTCATATTTATGAGTTGTATTTGATAATGCTAACTGAAGCATCACGTAACACGTGTACTATTCCCTACGAATATTGTTTGTACCAGAATGGTCAGACGTATCAGAGCTGTTAATTACCACGACTCAGGTTGTAAAATAACATCGATTTGACATAAATTTCAAGTAGTTTCTTTTCTTGATGTTATTTTTAAACGCTGCTATCTCGCAAAAATTAAACAAGAGGAAATCAATAAATATCGTGAGTACGGTAGTTCATTTGTGTTATTTACTCTGTCCGGTTACGCAGAAAAGGAACTAAAATTTTCTGGAACTTTTAGAAACTAACATGCAATGGTTTCGGCCAAATAGATATTTATTTAACAAATTATGACGGGACGGGGGAATGAGTAAATATTTGTGCAAAATTAAACTAACAGAAAGTGACATTTGCTTATACGGAGAAAGTACGGATGACTGTAAATATATATTATACGACTGTTAATTTAATGACAAGGAAAGGCAAGAATTAATACTGTTAATGAAGAAGGAAACAGTTTACTTACCTGAAAGTTGACCTCGTCTAATGCAAAATGAAGACGTTTTTGAAAAATTCCAGGAGATCGTGAATGTAATGATGTGTGTAAGAAAAGCACTAAAAAAGCAGAAGCTGGTAGTTGGGCCCACATTCTGTGGTGATGCCCCTAAGTTGAAAGGTACAAGTTAATATGAAGTAAGAAAGAGACCATGAGAGACAGAGAGACAAATGAAAGAGCAATGAAGACAAGTAAAGACTTTTGAGTCCAGAGACCGGGATGAAGGATGGATCAAATGAAAAATAAGTCCTGTGTAGTAGAGCCTATATCTTCCTCTCATGCACCATATAGCACGATGGAGATGCATCCTCCACGTTGGAGTGTAAGGTTGCCATAAATAACTTTCCTACTTTTCAAATTCCCGAGCAAACATGACTTTTCCCCGATTCGCATGATGACTTTCCCATTGGTGATTCTGTAGACTGAGGGAATCTTTTACATTTTCCGGTAACATCTCACTTCGAAAGCGACAATTCATTCCTCATCGACTTCCAGATCGTCCAAATATCGCTGCCATACGACACAGCGCTCTCTTTAAATATTTTGAGTAGATTTTTTCGCATTTTGCACGATTAGAAGCAATCGTACTCCATGTTCCAATTGATTTTGTGAAATTCATGATTTTTGTTAAAACTGATCTACCTGATTTATAAGACTTCTTGTTTTACTATTTATTTATAACTAACCATTCATTGGAAATTTTATTTAGCGATTTTCGTCAATCAAAAGTNCTTCTTGTTTTACTATTTATTTATAACTAACCATTCATTGGAAATTTTATTTAGCGATTTTCGTCAATCAAAAGTAATAAACCATTTTTTTATTATTGTTACATCAGTTGGTAATAATTATACATACCAGTAAAGAAATTGAATCAGTGATAGAAGCCAACGTATTTTCAAAAGACGCAATTTCAGTGAACTTCATCTGTTCCAAGAGATTCCAAAGTAGAACTATAAGGATCAAATTTGTTATGTAAACATCTGAGCGATTAGAGGTTTCAAGCATGTCATCTCTAATTCGTGGTGATCGTACCAACGCGAACAGCATTCCGAAATACTACCTTAAAAAAACAATCGTATTCCATGAATAAGACCAAAACAAATCCTTATGAGAAAAAAATTACTTTAAGTCTTATTTAGCCTATAAGTTGAAATGGAGTAACATTTATTAATGAACGTCTCCAAAAATGAATTATGCTAAAAAATAATGAATCTAAAATCTCTTGCAGTATCTTATTAGTATGTAATGTTTCTATGGAAGGAACGACAGAAATACGTAGAGATTTGTAACCAACCTATTTGTTTCAAATATTCATCTATAAAAGAACCAACTGATTTCGTTCGAACTATGCCCATGTTATGATTATGTTAAATAGTCCCTTAATGTATACTCCGTTGTTAACTGATACAGTGGATTACATAGTATAACATGTTAGATTGCTTGAGTGTATCATGTTAGATTGTATTAGTTCAATCCATTTATTTTTGACGTAATGTAGAAAAATATTGAAATGTTTCAAATTAAAGATACAAAATTAAATTAAAGAATTGTTCGAAAAAGTAGTTACGGCAGTTATCATTTAATCAAATCTTTAACCCGTTAGATTTTTGGAGTAAATCGTGAACGTTTTCATATGACCTTGAGTGAGTCATACATAAAATATGTGGGAAGACGTGAAAATAACTATGTAGGGTCACCAAATTATTTGGGTATCTTACCACTTATGAATTCAACCGAAACGCTCCGGTAGATTTACATCAGATGCTATCAAATGTTAACTGATTCCGTCTTAGAAGATGTTATCAAGTGTATTTTGAGTTATATGGTGTATCACGGTATATTTATGGCTTATTAGAATGATTATACAAGTTATAGCTTTGAGTAAAACCGCTAGACCAGAGAATACTGGTTTATTTCTCAACTAACAGGCTTTCAGTGTCGTGTCGTCAGGTGAATAGGAGTACTCACTGTTCTCTCTATTTCAAATATATAGCGCTTCCTTCCAGAGCTACAAAATTGAAGACTGAAATAATGTTGCAATTAATTCATTAAAGCTGTATTCAATCTAGATTAAACTACAACGTAAAGTACTGAATTTGCTTTTGTAAGATTAATTAGTGAATAATAATGCAATTACTGAAATATATTGTAAGAATATATAATAATAGAATTTACTCTTTTATCAGCCCACATTAAAATGAAGAATATCTTCTGATCATTTCAAGACTGAAATCTCGTAAAGGAAATGCGTTGTGTTCAATGTATAACCTCTAGACAAAATAATTGATAAAATATTGTCGTAGAAACTGATCTTTTAAATCTGACAAGTAATAAAAAAGAAATTGTAACGTAGAAAGAATCTCCTTCAGTTAATATGTTAGTACTTTCTTATGGAACATCTCATGAAATTTTGTGGAACTGGTCAACGGTGATATTCGACGTGAATGCTCATAAATTAAAAGAAACGAATTCATATCCACGTGAAAACAAGAAAATCCATGTGAAAACGAAGTAGTTTATGAATTTTCTGCAGTTCACTATATTCAAAGATTTTGTAGAGCAAAAACCAATGCAATTTAATAAGTATAATAAATATCTTTTAAAAGTATCACGAGACTGAAAAAATAAATTGTAGACCTTCATTTATAGGTAATTATGAGTATTATATATCTTTTATGGAAAATACACAGAAAACTCTTAATCTCTACTTAATTATATTATAGTTAATTAAAAATTAAAAAGTAATTAGTATTCAGATAAATTCACCAACTTATTTCTGCTACGATTTCCTCTCAAACTTTCGTTCTATGTTACATTTTTCAGTAATATGATGTAATGTATCCATAAAATAATGTAAATATATTAATAATATTCATACTTTCACGGCCTATTTTTTTATTTTTACAAAGCTTCCTCAAATGTGTTTGTGAATTCCATAGAATTGTCTCTTCATAAATATTTAGAACAATTTTATAAACAGTTCTCTTATTGGGCACAGTAATCTCTATTCCACAATCATTTTTATTTCATGAAAATTGTTCCAGAAGTTCATTTATTCTAATGATTTTTTTGTAGTTTAAAAATATTAACCAGTGGAAAGGGACGTAAAATGCAGATGGATAATCTATTAATATTCTTTATTTGTTCTTTTGAATATAAATGGTACCTGACGGTTCCTGAATGACTTTGTTGGTGGTGGAACAAGGTAGTTGAGTCGCAGGTGACTATTATCTTATTTCTAATATCATGCCGATGAACGCAAGATTTATAAAAACGAGGATTGCTTCTAATAATTTTTATTTAACTCATAACCACAGTCCTAAGTATGTAAATACAGTAATTAAGGAGATATTATACTTCCTGAACAAGGGCTTTCACATACACGTACAGGGGTTTTACTTATTATCCAAATTTAACTCTTAATTATTACTGTTTTATCAACTTGAGTAGAAATTTCAATACACTCATCCACAATCGATGAATTGAATTGTAGGGAAGGATAGTTGGGAATGTAATTTTTTTCTTCTCATGATTCATTCTTTTAAATCTCATAATTTTTTAATTTCAGTCATATCAATTGTTGTCATTCTTTCATTTGATTAGAATTACGACGGCATTGAGGGACATTTAAACTATTAGAAAAATACAAAAGCAATCTAAGGATTCATGTCTCACAAACTGTAGGATAAATCTAAAAGGCGAGAATAAGTGGACTGTCGCATTTCCACCAACGAAGGGTGAAACTACTAAACAGCTCTGAGAACCTCTCTCAAGGGAAAAAGGAGATTTATTCTTAAACTCTATTTTGCAATTGAGAACTCAACGCCTCTCTTGTCAAAACAGTCTAAATTGTCATCAAAATTTTAAGCAAAAATCCTGCTCTACACTGAAGGTTTTTTCGAAAACTTTTGCCATTCAGATCATTTTCTTTGCAAGATATTTTATATGTAATTGAGATTAGATTTTAATCTTGATGATATCAGTCTTGCAACTCTGTGGGCAGTTTTGTATAACTAGCAGCATTAATTAGTACAACGGTAATTAGTACAACGGGAAGAGAGTAATAATATCGGTGAAAATATATCTTCTACACTCCGCTTCAGCCTATCTTCTATGCTTCAGTTCAGAAAAATATTTAAATAAAACGTTTTGAAATTTGGCTATTTTATCGCAAAATTTGAAAATCAAATTAATTTTTCATGGTATTTCATAAAGCTTTACTGAAAGTTATAAACTTTAGGAGTTTATTTCAGAGTAGATTATATCTCAATTCTGTGATCTGTGATCATGTCTTGAAAACATTACACTACCTTTCTATAAATCTCAGTGAAATGAGTCTGATGCGAAGAATTCCGAATTCACTCTTCCTCATGGACCANGTGGACCAAATTTGTATGAAAAGTTAATATCTAAAGTAATAGTTGGTTTATTTGTTAATAAAAATATGTATTAAAAACCTTTGGAATTAAAAAGTTAAAGGAAATTACTGAAATAAGCATCTGGCAATTAAAAAAAGAAAAATAGTAGAAAAAGTATACACAGAAATTTAAAGAAAAGAAAAACATCAAAGCTTTCTACATGGGGGAAAACGTTCTCCAGTTATCTTGCTAAATATTCTTGCCGAGTATTTTATACTAATGTTTTATGGAAGAACTGATGGCTTTTATTTTCGTATTTTCATTTCATCGAGATGAATCTTTTAAATTAATATTTTATTTGAAACATATTTATCAAATCTGTTAATTTTGTTACGAATAACGAGTAGTTTCTATCTTTCGACAGATGGTGATCGTCGAGCATACTGAAAACGTTAAGTCCTTTATTAAAATGTTAAATAGTAACCTTTTGCTTATCATATGGGAGAGACTGAGTAAATCGTATGGGAAAATGTTTGAGCAACATTATTGCTAACTTACTTTAAACATAATAGAAATATTATATTTCTCTTAATCATTATGAAAATAAGAGATTTGATTATTTCAGTTTTGTATTCCTTGTATTAGTTCCAAGAAGCATGACCAACATTAGACGAACCTTTCCGTTGTTCTTTTCAGCTCAGTCTATGATTTACTATTTGAATTTGGAGGTTGTCTCGTATTTCTCTATTAATATAATACAATTTGATCAATAGTGACCATGAGGAAAAGTAATAAATTTCGAATCTGTTTCAATACATATATTACATTCAATTTGCGTTTCGATCCATTTGTTGGGACCTCCTCAGTGCTAAAAAAATATTACATCACCATTCGATAAAAATACAAAACTTAATGTGTCTCAACTGATTAAACATGGTGAGGAATAAGTTGGTAAATAACTTTTGTAATAAAATGTTTAAAAGATATTACATAAATTAAAACTTGTACAATGTTGATAAAACATATCATATATTTAAAGTATCATACTCTCAGTAATCGTCATATTAATATAAAAATACATCACAACAGGTTGGACGACAGACTTTCGCCTTGCTCTGGTTCTAACGAAAGCGTGCTTTGTATTGTATTGGAAACTACCATATAAGAAACTAAGGGCTAATCTGTATAAATGAAACAAATTGTTTCAAAATATTGTAACAGTCTCTAAATTTATTATTTTTCCTCATGGTCACTATCCATTACATTGTACTATGATTTACTATCACAAAAATCAGTTTTATGTATTTTCAGGGATATACGTCTAGTAATACGGAAAACATCCCTTATTTGTAATGTGCTCGTTTAATTGGCGTAAAATACGTTGTGAAGGTATATTTCTGACGATTTTCTTGGAATGTTTTTTAGAAAAATCTTTTTTAGTCGCTGTTCAACATGTCCATTAAACTCTGCGTTCAGTTTTGTACTCCTGAATCCGCTGTGAACCTGCGATCCTCATTGATGGAGAAACGTCTGCAAAACAACAATATCCCAATTATGAACTTGGAGTCAGCATGGCTCTTTGTTTGGATCACTGAAGTGATATATGGACGGTCGGCGTTAGATACACAGGAAAGGTACGAATTCAGAGGCAGTGGTTGCGGTTAGTTATTTTCTGTCAGCGTTGTCAGTAGAGACTGCACAGTCGTCGGTGAAAAAAATTCGTCAGTGAGCGCTGCCATGTAGATGTCAGATAACTGACGTACTGTTCCATCGAATTTTCCTTTGCCGTGTAAACACTGTCATGTGTCAGCACAAACCAGCACTGACGTTCAAGATAGCTGACAGAAGGGAACGCCAGTTATGCCTTCACTAACGCAATCGCCAGCCGATAGCAGTATTTCGATAATCGTGATGGATAACGTGCCAGAACTTGTTACTGAAGAGATATTTGTTTCAGGCTATTCTTCTAAGAGTCGTCAATAAATAATTGTTTATCAACTTTAGTCGATAGTTGTTAAATTACAATGTCTGAAGAAAGTTTATATTTGTCTCATATATTTGTACATTACTGAGATATTCATGTTCATTTACTGTGTAGACATACTGATTGGGGTAGGGGTCATTAACACGAAGAATTTTCAGAACCTCACTTGGAACAAACATATCTCGGTGAGTGTCTGTATCGGGCAGCGTTCACAGACGTTTGCTGTGCGTGTCAGCAGCAAGCAGCGTTCACTGACAGAAGTGACGCTTGACAAGCACTGCCATATCTTTTGTCAGTGCAAACACATCTGTCGTGTAACCAGTGGACAGTGCGCTGACAGCAGATTTCTCAGAACACTGCCCATATATTCGTACTTTTAGGTGTGTGATTTCTTCTTTTACAATTTTTTAAGAAGCATTAAAGAAAAAATTGAAATAACCGTACTTAAAACAATGTCACTCCAAGGTACTTACATTGAATCTTTAAATTTCAATACCACCATATGACTCCGTCTCTTCTGTTCTATTCCATTTCGATGGCATACCGTATAGTTCCAATTTTTGTCACGTAATGTGAAAGTAAAGTAAACTTTCTTCCTTTTCTAATAACTTTTCCTAGATTTTGTTATTTTTCTGTAATTTTCAAGAAGTTTCAAGAAATTCGGTCTGACTCACAGGTCCACTCAACCAGATGCAAAATTAGTAAACGTAAGTCAAACCGGCCGAAGCGAAATGCTGGCTACATCTCCTCTTACAAATGAGTGCGAACGCTAATTAATAGTGAAACCGTACTCCCCACGAACTATATGCCAACACCTAACGACACGTTTTGGGACAGGTTGGCATGTACTACAAGTGTTTATTGCTATTCATATGAGTTGATAGCTATTGTCTCAAATGGAGCCCAGTGAATATAAAGCGGAATACATGGCTCGCAATTTAATTTGTGAGGTATTTGGAATGAGTTATTCCTTTTTTGTTCTTGACGCAGAACACAAAATACAAATAAGTACGAGCATCTTGTGTGTATAAACGCTCCAAAATATATGTCCTTCTGCCACAAATCAGATATTTTACTGGGAGTATTTGTACATTACTTACTTATAAGGTTCTATGCTACGTGGTTTGATGCTACATGAAGAAACTGGCTGCTCACATAACAATCAAAAAGTGGTAGCACGCCTAGAGTCTGATCATTACAATAACATTCACACTTTCTTTTCAATCAAATATAGTCGCCCTGAAAGCATATTAACATCCTACCAATATTTCCTTTTCATACTTTAACATAATGACGTGTTATATTCATGGAAATTCGATTTTACAGAATATATACTACTGGGAAACTTTGTTGAACAACATTCAACCCATGACGATATAAGAGAAGGAATGTCTTTAGGTGAAATTTCCATACCAAAATCCGATTTCTTTTTTTTTTTTTTGGTTACTAGAAACCACTTCAGCAGTGGTTGAAATTAAACGCATACCTGAATATAAAATTATGCTATGTATATAAATTCCTAAATGAATGACCCTGTTTAAGTATTTATCAATCGTTCTAAGAAACTCCTTCAAAGGGAACTCTTAGTACCAGTTACGTAAATAAATTATCTAATTCTCAAATTTTTTCAGTAATGAATATTGAATTATTATCTTTTACAGAACTTTTTCCTTTTGGTAGGATTATATTTGCAATACACCACTAATTACAAAATCTTGTCACACTTTGTCCGTCCTCAGCTAATTTTGTACCGTGTGTAATGGGATTTATTGCAGAACCACTAAGATAAAGATGTTCGAAAATGTTTATTGGGTGCACTGAGTAAACTTGTCTTAACTCTTATTAATGGATTTTATGTTTGCAATGCACGCGTTGAACATGGGAGTTTTTACATTGAAGGTCATAGGACTTGTCAACACAAATTGGATTGAAAACATGAGTACAATTTTCAAGTTCTCGGAATTTGGATTCTAATTTTTGTTCCTTTTACAATTTGAAACATTAAAAAAAATCATATATCAGTTATTTCAAACTTTCTACGTTTTCAAATCCAACTGTAGAGTTTTTACGAACTGTTACTTTGTTGTAAGCGACCCCTTATTATACAATTGCATAAATGCATAGTTATGTACGGGATCTAATTATAGATAATTAGATAGATAGTACGTTACATCAAAGTTTAAATCTTGGTATAAATAACAAGTCCTCGGATACGCTGGCTTAATCTGCTAAGAAGCAAAGCGGAAATTACTAAGCAAGAATACTCATTTGAAGTGTCTACAGTTTCTTCAAGTAAATCTTATGTGTTGGTGTATAAACTTCACAGATTAGATTAAATGTCTCACGACTAAAAATATATATTTTGAAGACTAACTTTCCAAAGTATATAAAAATCGGGAAAAGAAAGCTCAGTCAAATACCATAAAATAATTTTATTTAAACTTACCTATCCTAGTAAATGCACATATAAAATATATTGCATATTACTCTAGTCAAACATTTCCTACAAGATGTTCCGCTGAATCTTAATTTTCCATGGAAGAGTCACAGTTTCGAGAGTTCTGACTTAGACGAGATGAAACCTAACTTTAAGACTATTATTAATGAAATATCATTCTTCACATTAAAAATTTTCAAAACAATTCTTTATTTCCAAGTAAAATGTGATACCTATACCCAAACCAGTAATTAATTAAATATAATTTATAATAAAAATGCTTAGTATGTTGAGAATTGTTATTAAGAGGAGTTATTAGGTATGTCGGAGATCAATCCCTTTTAAGGTTTCATAGCCGAAAAAAAAAACAAAAACACATGGAACCCTTGCTGTAGTTTGAATGTAGTGCGGATTTCTTTCTAAATTAAATGTGTCTATAAATGATGTAACATTTTGTCTTTACGTGTCTCTACGTGTCTTTAAAAACGTAATTTTCCCATTTCACATCGGGAGTTTCCTCTTTTCAAGAGATCTTTACGGGACTTTTCATTTTTTACGGGACATAATTTACATTCACTTACATATTGTAATTTCGAATTCCATTTTATATTAAACATATACATGTTTTTGTTTAACGAATTTTCAACATATTGTAATTTCTTGTATATATGTAGAGTACCCCATGAAGATTTGCTAGTCCAAATTTAATGAGCAAATGTAACTATACAGTTCCTATTCTGATTTTTGTAATAACACATTTATTGATGGATGACGTTTCACACACAATCATAGAAAATATAACCTAATAATGTCTTTCATTTTGATGTTCTTTCACTCTCTTCAAAGTTTTGTCGCTTTTTATGACCTTCAAGGACGAATGTTCTAGTGGTACCTTATTTAAGGGACCTCCGTCCTCAAGTTATTATTTATTTATTTATTTATTTATTTATGTATGCCTTCGGCGAGGTTCTGGCTATGAGGCGTGCTCTTCCACCTATCCGTTAAACTCGGGAGAGGGAACTGTGAAGGAGAGATGTTGGGTTGCCAGGGAACTTATGGTACCGAACCGACATTTGCCTGCTGTAAGTGAGGGAAACCCCAGCTGAAGACCTGACCTAATGCGACCAAGTGGGGTTTGAACCCATGCGAGCTCAGCGAGGTCGTGGAAGCGAATACGCTACAACTAGACCACCGCTGTCGATAATCTTCTTTTTCGTATTTCTTTCTTTCATCCAGGAAACGGTCCTCAAACACAGTGCATCACTTGATTCCCAATTCAAACATAAGACATCAGTTGATGTTCCATGAGCTTTGAGTTGATTGCAGTTTTTGTAAGGTCAGTTGTGTTGCAGAAAAAGTACGTGTCCCAGCCTTTTAGTTCGTAAATTTTTCCACGTACAATACACTTGTTTGCTGAGTCATGACCGCTCATTCTTCCTCGGTGCTTGATGTTCAGGAATTCGATATAATCTATGAATTCGCGTACAAAATGTTATCCTCTTGGACCATGTCTCCATGCACCCCTTAATATGACAAGCGGAATTCGTAAGTGGTTTGCTTCTCGTACTGAACTTGAACTCCATCGCATGATTAGAATGTATCTTTGCAGAAGCATCCTGTCTATGTCTCTCACGACCGGTTCTTGTCACTGTTCATCTCAACGTGATTCTTTTCAGCATCCAGCTGCACTTCCCTGCGCTGTGTTTTGCGAGCGATCCCATGCTCTCTCGCCCTCCTCTCCCACGGCATCTGGTACACACAGGAAACTATTTGCTTACTTCCTTTCATCTTAAATTAGTCTATTTGTCAAATAACTATTTCATGAAAAGTGAACAAAGTTAAATATCCGTTTCTCGTTAGTATATGTACTTTCATATATGAATATAAATACTAAGTAAAATAGTGATAATAATAAACAAAAACTAATTTTTAAAAATTATTTCCCTCTTTTTAATGCAGAAAATGATATTTTCGTTTTGAATGAAATATATTTGTTTATTTATTCGTTCATGGAGTAATAAAAGAGTAAGTATATTTAATTCACATCCAACAGAATAGGCAACAAAACATGTTGTAGAAACCTTCTGGAGTTGACACATAAGCTTGGGAGTAGCTGTCCTTGTTTTTATTCTCATTCAAAATAACAAAAAAAAAAAAAAAGAAAAAAAAAGAAAGAAAGAAAAAGAAAAGAAAAGAAGAAAAGTGGAATCGAAAAAACGGGGCAAAGGAGAAAATATCATCACATCAAAGTTCATTATTTTATTTGTATCAATAAGTATAAATTTAGTATTTCTATAGCTTATTATATTCTTATTATTAATGTTTATAAATTTTTATTCAAAAATTAACATTCTTCATTAAATAAATTTTCCCTACTCCTTATTTTTATCCAGGTGCAATTTGATTCTTAAATGATTCATTATTGGTTCAATTTCTACTTTAATTATTATAAATCTTGATATATATCTTCTGCTAACACGTTGTAAGTCATAACGTCTATGTATTTTAATGATCTGCATCGTATGTAGTTTTGATGGTGGCGATGAGATAATATGCTTCTCCCTTCTCAGTTTGTTGTAAATATACAGTACATACAATACAAAACAAAATACAATCATCGATGTATAATTTATATCAAGCATGGTTACTTCAAAACATATAGGGTTCTTTTTATCTTTTGAAGTATAAGGTGTGTTTGCATAATGGGTGAGAAAAACCGGATCATATTACGAAGAAATGCCTTCTGATTGTGGAAAAAAGTGTCTATTTCTAGGACTATACAGGTATCCAAAGGCAAGGACCGAAATAAATAAAATGAAATAACAATATGTAAAAATTTCAAATCAAATGCTTGTCTTTTTATTAGGTTCCTCATTTCCATTTTATCCTACCCTCATAAAGCGATTTTTTTACTTTTTCGAATGAATTACTTGGTGAAACAAAGTACAGTTTGCGCTCTAAAAATACTAGGGGTGGCTTGTTTGTGCACAATAGGCGCTTAGAAAATTAATTTTTGCGTCTGCCTCCGTGACACCGGATTATTACCATATCTTGAAACATCGATATTCATGATTTGGGTCCATGCCATGCTTTTGTGACATATTTTATGTCACGATTTTATACTATTCGCGGAACTTGTCAATATGCGTACATTCTTATGTTACAAAACAAAAAAAAAGAAGGAGAAGAAGATATTTTTGTTACTTTTAGAAGTTATTATAGTCTTATTAAATAAATAATTAAAGACATACGACCTTTTTAGAACGAACAGTATGTATTTTGTGATAAAAACTCAAGTTTCGTTTTCGTTTTAAGTCGTCGTCAGTTGATTCAAATAATAATAAAAAATATAACAAGAAATATAACCATATAAAAATTGAACATGATATAAACATAAATATAAACACAAAATGTTTACAATAAAGCATAAACTATACAAACGTGTTATAATATTGTATTGCACGTACCAGATAGCTTTTCGATGTCTGTGCGTAAATTCAAACTTCTATGCGTATTTAAAAAAATATCATCTGATATGCAACGTTTGTAATAATTTACTTCTTTGCTCAAAATAAATGTATTTTCCCAATCCATCAAGTGATCATTATTAATGCAATGTAAGGTAACTTCACTTCGTTCAACTAATTTTAAATTTTGTTTATGCTCCTGGATTATAGATTTTAACCCACTCTTTGGTTAACCGACAATAGCTAGCATTACACTCTTTGCATTTTATTTTGTATACTACATTGTTAGTATTCATATGATCTTTCTTATCTTTCTCTTTCGTTATCAAATTATTTTTTTTATTTTTAAATGTTGAAATAAATTTATTTTCTCAGTCTTTAGTAATCTATGAAGTGAAGGAGTTGTATACTTGTTACAAGGAAACACAGCATAAATCATTTTATCTTGTCGAGGTTGGGTTTGTTGTTGCATGTTTTTAAGATACTACAATATTCTTTAAATTTTTATTAACAAATTCTGTGGGATAGTAATTAGCTAGCAATATTTTACGCACTAATAAAATTTTTCCTGTACACTAATATATTTTAATACATCAAGAAAATTTAGTCTATTATTATTTTCCAATTCTATTGTGAATTTTATCCAAGGGTGGTAACTATTAAACGTATCTAAAATGTTTTGTATTACATTTTCCGGTACTATGCAAAATATATCATCTACATATCTAGCGTAATGCACTGGTGTAAATATGTTTATATCATGTCCAATTTCTCTGTTTTTATGTTTCTTGTTATAATGTGTTATTATTTGAACCATCTGACGACGATTTAAACCTCAGTCGAAACATTGTGAGATTTTATCACAAAATATATACTGTTCGTCCGTATTACGTCGTCTTTCATTATTTATATAATTAGATTATATAATGAACGTTCATTGTAGTAGATGTTATTATTTTATTATACTACAAGAAATTATTCTCAACATACATTTATCTTTACAATTCATGTCTACTCTGATGTAAACACATATTGAGTTCCTGAAATAAAACGCTGTCTGGAACAGTTGAGACAGAAAATGGCGAAACTATGACTCATCTCCAACGTTTCAGTAAACGAATTGTCTTTACTGTTACCTCTTTCATATCAAGGGGAGGGGTGGGGGTAGAAATAAAAAAATCTCAGTTCTCTGTCCTCATCTCTACTTATTATGTCGATTCGTTTGAACGTAGTGTTCCTGATCTAAAGCGCCATCTTGGCGCCGAATAATCGCTCAAAATTCAATACCTCCCAGGTACTAATCTCGCAATCACCCTTCTGCGGAGACACACCGGTTGTCCTTCTGTAGGTCGATCCGAAGCAAGCGGTGTACTGTTGTTACTCTGCCACTTTTATTGCCGTTACTTTTGTGCGGTTTCTGACTCAAGTGCAATTAATTTTGGAAACCTGTAATTTATTTTTTCATTTTATCTCATCCTTTCCGGGGCTTTATCTCTACTTTCTAAGGGAAACATTCTTTTACTTTCATATTTCATACTACTACTACTACCAATTATTATTATTATAATTTCATACTAGTGATAAATAATAATTATGTTTATACTACGTAATCCTAATTATGTATTGCTTCCTCACTATCTTCGTCATTTTTTCCCGTGTGCCCCTCATAATTAGTGATTGATGCTTGAAAGAAAAGTTTCATTTTCATCGCCTCCTCCCCTCTTTGCGTATAACATACACACAAGAGTTTAGTCGTCTAGTTATAATTATTGAATAGCAATACACTCAAGAATGAATAACAGATTTTTCATCCTTTGACGATGAAACACGATATTAAATGAACACTTTTATTGGACATTACATATTACCCTCTTTATAAATTATTTGGACACCTTATGGTAAACGTGTGTGATAATTAATATTTGCATTTTAGGAAATGTGTCGTGTGTGAGAAAAAGTTTCTGGAATTTTCCGAGACCGGAACTGGAGTTCCTCAAGGGTCTGTGTTGCCACACTTCCGCACTCTGTGGTTGAATGATTTCGGAACCATATTCCGAGATAACAGTACGTGTTAAACGAGCTCTCAAACAGGCGATAAAATTACGTTGAACTTCGCCCGTGGGCTCGTGATCATTGGAAACCACTGGGATAGGTCATCTCCGTCTCGGCGCCATTGAGACGCCGAAAAATCGCTTGGGTACAGTTGTTTTCATGGTGCCTTGAGCCCTGCAGCGTTCTCCAGTTGTCCTTCTGTAGGTCGATTGCCCGTCGCCGATGCGCTGTTGTTTCTCCGCCACTTGTTATATCCGCCGTTGCAATTGCCTCAAGCTGCTCATGTGCTCTGCGATACCCTACACTTAGTGGCGAGCGATCTTCAGAGGCGCCGCCACCCGGGGGATACTGCCTGTCTGCGGTTTAAATTCTCACTCGCAAGAAGTGACTTCACTTACTACTATACATCTACCCGGTACCAGCTTATTTCGTTGTATTCATTGATTCACTGTGAGAGTGTAATGTGGAATAATTTCGGTTACGAGTTCCTTACCTTTTGAGGATTTTCCGTTTTATACATTTTATTGTGTCATTTTTTTGGACTGTAATTTAGCTGATAAACAATTTTATGTTACTGCAATAATAATTTTATGGAATCATTTAGTCATACTTTATAAGACAAAAAATTCATAAATTTTAATAAATATACTTCTTTCAAAAAGTGTAATTGATGTATGAATGTGTTGTTGAATGCGATACCATTTTTCATCTTCAATTATATATTCTCAAACATTCAAAAAAATAAAGTTTTGAAGGGGAAAAATAACTTTAACCTTCTTTCTAGCTTCAAAGAAACATCACAAGCAGAAGTCCCGGGTTCGATTCCCTGCTCGGCGCCATTTTCACCTGACCAAAAGTTATCACATATCCTGTAGGTGCGCTTCCACCTCCGTTGTACGCATACCATGGTTCATTCATGTCTCGTTGACAGCTCTGTGTTATGGATGAAATTTGGGAATTGTTTTCAGAAATTGATATTGATCTCTTTATCATTCAACGCAATCAATGTACACAGAGTATCGAAATACACAATAACAAAACCTAGGATATTTGTTGAACTTGCTCTACAATAAATTCTCAATTTGAAGAGTTACATAAAATGAAAATATTGTGATAAGTACAAAAAATATAGACTACACAGATGGAGATTTATTACAGAGATAAGAAGTTTAAAGATTAGAGTGAAATGTGAAAACAAAAATGAGATTTTAATAATTCTAGTGCATTTTAAAATCATCTCGAACCTTTATTTGACAAGAACATGGCTCATAGTATTCATTGCGATGGAAAAATAGAGAAAGGTATTTGTATATTACCATTAAGTGTGCGAGTATACGCACGACATCAACAAAATTTTAATCGCCATGTGATTTTACTTTCCATCGTATGGTTCTTGGTGCTATCTACTCGGAACCGGACACGTATTTAGATAGGAACTGGGAAGTGAATCGAAAAACAGTCCTTATATTGGGATTCCTTTCTGGCATTCCCAATTAGAATTCTAGACCCGGATTGTTTCATTTTCTTTCATTCATTCAGCTTTACGTTTATTTACATAACATTAGTAATTCCTGACTGTTTTATTTGTGTTCACAATTCTTAATTGTGGTAGTCTTGTATGACAATACAGATATATTTGAAACTTGATTATTGGTTAAAACGTGTCAAGGTCGATAATAGTTCTTTACTAAAATGTAAATAATCCATATTCGGAGTAACACCAAGAGACAAAATATTTTCGCCACACTTCCTAATCGTCCTGAAAAGGGTCATCAAGCCGTATTTGCGTCACGTCGGAACTCAAGTGCTAGGCGTGTGCTAAACAACGTCGTGCATACCCGAATTAAACTTTCCGAAACTTGGGGAAACAAATTAATATCCAAACGTAGG
>NNCF01126266.1:437151-477474 GCA_002313205.1 Laupala kohalensis
ATATTTAGCATTGTTGGTTTTGACAAAAATAGAAATTTAAAACACTTTAAATTTTTTTCTCCTATACTCAGAAATCTGCAGGTCATGTGCCCATTTCATGTATCTCTTATTTTATTCACTAATAGAGACGTAGTAAAACCGACGTTTTACTGCTTGCTTCCGCTGCATAGTTGATGTAAATCAGAATTGATCGCTTCAATAAACAAATAGGGGACATTGTTATTTTGTGCTTCATCTTCGTAGATATGGGAGTGTGAGAACAAAATCAGAAACAGGGAAATTTCTGTGGTATTAAAACAATTTTTTCTCTTGACGTCTTAATTGTAGAAGTCAGAATCAAATGTATTAGAGTAGTTGTAGTATAAGAGTTCCCCAAAGCTGAGACGATAAGTTGCATATTCTCTTCTGCGATTCATCTTCTGCATATTCTCTCAAACGATTTTTATGAATTATTGTATTATACCAATTGTGAAAAGCTAAGTATGTAAAAACAAGAAAACTTGAACAATCGGAACTCATATTGTGCAAAAAAATAAGAAATCATATGCAATGAACTTGTACAACAAATTTAGAAGTAATTTGAATACTTAATTTTTGAAACATATTTAAGAGTGTAATAAATATTTTATTTAAAATAGAATAGAATAAAATAAAATTTACTAGATATCAGATGTATTTAAAAATTTAATGTTATTATGTTTTGATAGTTGCCGAAGGAATTTAAAGAAGTAATAAAATTTCTCCAAAATTTATTTAATTTTTAAACTTTTCAGATTACAAGGATAAATAGCTTGACTACGAGTATTCATTATTATGTTCACTGTTGCAGCTTCAAATAACGTTAGAGTAAACTTTATTATAAACTTTATTGTCAAAGAAGCAGTTACAAACTGCGTATGACCACGTGGAGGACAATAAACTAATTTAATCTCCGGAAGCAAGCAAGGGACCATCCCATCAATTCCGTTCAAGGGCCCGAAGGCAGAGGAGGATTTAACATTTCAACACACTGCTAAAAATAAAAATAGTTCGGTACGTTTTATAATATTAACATAATACCAACAAATTTGTATTTAATAAAACACAAGAAAGTAATTTCACAAGGAAGTATTATTATCAAACTATAGATTATTCGCAAAGTATTGATGATTAATTGTAACTATTAAACATCACTAAATTCGAGTTAACAAAAATACTTTTGGAAAACTTTTACCTGGACTTCGAGAAGAAAAAAATATGAAAAAAACATAAAAAGACGAAATTGAATAATAATAATAAGTATTTTAATGAAATAACACAATAAACATTCTATTATTTTATTTGTGGTGTGTACTTTATCCCGTACATGTAGATATGTCACTTATTTTGGTAGTTTTAGTACGCCAAACACGTTTCCATTGATGAAATTTTCAATAATTTATCTATTGTCTCTATACTATTAAAACAGTAATTCGTGATTTATGGCGTAATTAAAACTGCGCATGACTAATAATTTCGTTTAAATTAATTAATGTCGTAGAAAAATGGTGTTTAGTATGACTATCGTAGTCGCCAGATGTATACTGACTTGGTTATCGAACAAAAAGGTCGGCCAGATTCCCATTTCACAGCGTTTTGTTACAGTTTTCATTGAATAACTTTTTCTATTGCCCCGTAAGGCAAGGAGTTTTGAGCTGCTCTATTATATGTAAATAGGAGAACGTGTAATATTTTGCTAAAATATTCTGCTGAATAAAGAGCCTGAAGATGCTGACTACATCAGTGAAAATGCTTTAATTTTAATTTATGCTAATAATCTGTATATTGGTGATACTATGCCACAATATTTCAATTTATTGATCATAGCAATCAATATACTGCCAACGATATATTATTGATTCCACTAAATATTACATGGAAATTTATTCGAAAACTATTGCTTCAGAAATTTTATCCATCCATAAGATTTTCTGGATGGTTTTGTTCAAATATTAGCCCCGGAAGGTCTAACTTTTGTTCGATGAGATGATAATTTTTTCGTTTAAAAATTCAGGACAGTGTTAATTAAAAAAGCAGTCTCCAGGTCACACATCCTACCTAAATGAGATTGAAAAATATTTTTCAAGAGTAGCTCTCTATCACTTTACACTGTAAAAAACTTATTCTTTGATTTAAATTTGTAACATTGACGATATACGGAAATACTTTTCGACGAATTGCCACCTGCACGCTGAAAAGCAAAAATCTGAAATAGCAGAAATGAAGACAAAAACGTTTAATAAGTATTTTAGTAAGAAGCATATTATATTATCTGGATTGAGAATATACTTGTCTGTAATAATATCTCTATTAAAGTATTTTGCACGAACATGTAAGGGGGCTGAGTATTAATAAATCGATCTACGTACAAGGTCGTTCAAAATGTTTATCGTGTTTGTGGTATTTTCTCTCCCCCATGCATGTTGATATGAAACACCATTTATTAAAACGGACACCTACCGCACCGAAGCGTGTAACTCTTGATCACCGCACCTGCTAACCGAGCGCTTTGTGGCGTTGGACTTGGGAGGCCATGGGCTCCGTTAGGCGTAGCAAGTGCGACCCAGCGCGGCGGCCCGGCGGCCTGTAGTAGCACCAGCACCGACCGAGCGCGCTTCCAAAACGGGGAGGGTCGACCTGTTATTAACCCGCCGGCGTTTCGTCATCACCCGCGCGTTGCCGCTCTGCTTGCCTCTGGCTGCAGGCGAACGCCGGTTCGTCTCCCAGAGGCGCTACGCAGTGATCAAACCACTAAAGGGGTTAAACATTACGCCATCAGTAGGATGTGTATGATTGAGGGGAAATTAATTCCTTAGCGTAGATGTGTTTTATTGCGGAATATGGATCCTCTCAATTTCCGCAACCGATCCTCATCGAAAGGGAATAATACAAGACCTCGAAAGAATACAGAAAATTGTACTTAAATTTATTACTTGTTGGTCAAATTTAAATGATCGAGTAGTTCTGGAATCTTTAGAAATAAATCGATCTAGACTCGTCAATTTGTACAAAGCTTATAGAAAGGAACCCGCGTAGAAATATATAACGGAAAAATTGGAACGTCATTCCCGGATAGGTAGAAAATATCATGATTTATTATTTAGAACTATGGAACAAAAAAAGCCGACGTTAGAAATTTTCTTATCTCAATAGAACGATAGAGACTAGAATTTAATGCCCGCATCAGTTGTGGAAAAGATTTCGAGTTCTGAATCTATTCGCAGGGTTCAGTATGTTTTGGAAGAAGAGGTGCGTTAGTGTAGATGTGAAGATGGTAGTGAAGCCAGTTCATCTATCTATCCACATGATTTTGGAAGGAAAGATGTTGGTTTGCCAAGGAATCTTCGACCGAATCCACATTGGTGTGGCGTTGCTGAGCAAAACCCCAGAAGCAAACTCTACCCCGTTCAGCCGAGTGAGACATCAGACCTGGGGTTATGAATGCGTGTAAATAAATAAATAAACTTTATAGTCAAAAAAGCACTTGCAAACTGCGTACGACCACGTGGGGGATAATTAACGAAGTTACTCTCCGGAAACAAGCTAAGGCACAAGGGTAATGGCGGATTTAATATTTACGAAAGAAATTATTTAATAAATAAGTACTGTTGTTCATTTATTATTCCAAAATGAATTGAGTGGACTGCGTAATGGATAATATCAAGGAGGTGTCAACAACGACCGTGAAATAACTCTACAATTTTTCCGGCTGACTGAATGTTGACATATAAGCGAAATATTTTACGAAACAAATACAATAGAGTACTGGGGTTATTGTGTTATTATACTTCTGAATATTGTGTATTTTGCAACTAATACACACAATATTATTTCGAAATTTATATACATATTTTCCCCTCAATTTTATAAGGGGAGAATTTGGCTTCGTTAGGTTCAGCTGTACTTAAAAGAATACAAAATATGTCACTTTACAACATAAAGATTTTGTTGTAACGTTATATAATTCAAAACATAGCCTTTCACATACTTTCATTTATCAGAGTCAATTTAACAATGTGCTTCTCACTCAATTACACACGTTTTTCGAAAAAAAATCGTGTTCTGTGCTTCACTATTGTTCCATGTTTTTGGTGATGTTCAAGTTCACTATTGTTGTTATCCTGGTCAGTGTGCAATGGAAATGAGAATTATTTTGATTTAAATAGAAAACCCCGCTAATTAGAAATATGGCACGACATTGTATTAAAAATTGTTGATTTGATAATAATTACTTTCATCTATTGCGTTAAATTTGGGAAGACAGAGACAGTGCTAGAATATTTTATTTCGATTGTTCTCAAATTTTTTTGTCATGTGATTCCTAAGAATGTCATAAATTCTGATAAAACAATTAAAAATTCTTTCAAAAACTTCTTGTGATGCCTACTTGTGACAAATGCTTTCATTTCTTTATTAATATATTCAAGAATAAATGCAAAAGAAATTTAGTAACAAAGAAGAAAAAAGTTATCATACGTCAAATCCATATTTAGTGCATTCATTTATCTATTCTTTTCATACTTTTGCTTTTCACACACTGTTGCTTTCGGGATCAAGCGGATAATCTTGGCAAAAATAAAGGTTTCGTTATAAACTTGTACAATATTTATCACATTTTATTTATTTTTTCTACGCGCAAACATTTTTGAAGCAGATGCATCGCTTCTTCCACTCACGACATGACCACACTCAAGAAAGCTTGAAGGGATTTTGTTTCGCGATGACGCTTTGAATTCGCGAGTTGAAGATTTGTGTGACTGTTAAGGTCATTGACATTTTCCTTGACGCGACTTACAAAGTTGTATGTCAAAGAGGAGATGTGAATTGTTCCCTTTGATAATAATATGTTCCCTTTGTATTTATTACCCCTTCGGTTCATATATTCTTCCCAGCCTGTTATTACCCCTAATACACTCCTGTAACCTGACATAGTGCATTCATTCTTTCACTCATTCATTCATCCATTTATCCGTTTCGTCCCGCGCGCTAACCAAAACCCTGCTAACCAAAACCCTGTAGCTATATTCCTGTATTTGTTTATTATGTATCAATAAAATAAACGACTTGTGTCTCCTTAGGCTGTTTTTAATGAAAATAATTTTTAATAAAAATAGTTTTTACTAAAAATGATTTCATGACATTTGATTTTCAAGAAATAAGTTGAGATAGAATATTACATTGATTGTTTTTTATTCATTTTAGGATATTTTATAAGCGATTTTTATTGAGCTGACGAAACCAACAAAGTATGAGGCATAGGTTGCATTATGGAATCTAGGAAAGTAAGACGCTTGTTTGCATATCGATTAGTTAACCGTACGGTGATCATTCGACACACTCGAAACTGCTCAATTTACATTCGATTACGTCATAACAGCTATGCGATTATGTACACTCAGGCATGCGGGATTTGAAAAATCGTTAAGTGTCGATAGGAAACAAAACTTCAAATTTCAACCATGATTCTTTAAAAAAAAATTTTTTTCTCTTTCTCTATACCCCTAGACACATTTGATTACATTTTACACCTCTCGGCTTCAGAGTATTAAAGTTATTGATTTTGAAAGTCCATATAAAATTTCATCCTTTTGACGTAAATGCAAAATTATCAAAATTAGTGTATTGACAATTTAATTTTTTAATAAAACATTATATTACACTTGACTAAATTATTCAGTATGATTCAGGACAACCATTGCTTTTACCACTAATTGTTGGTTGATTTATTCAAACTTGTTGGAAATTTTCATAACTGAATTGAATTATTTTACCGTTTCTGTGTCAATACTCACTGGGTTTCAAATAAATGTTTTATTGACCGTTGTGTGAAATATTTCGTAAAAGGCAAAGATCGGGAAACATACATGATGATTGATTTAAAATAAAAATAAACGTGTTTCAACTACCTGTCAAATCTGAAGTGTTTTCTTTGTGTTTGCATGATTGAATTACTTAGTTGCGTATTAGAGGAGAATAACCCAACTGTTTTTCGTGAACGTCCTAAATTTTCTCCTACAAATGTGGTTTACATCATTATGGCAAAGGAACTTTAACTCGTTCATAAGAAGCCATTCTGTGTGCCCGTCACAGGGCTTAATGTATGAGAACTCATACAATTTCTTGTGTTCTCCACTCGACAATCCAACTACGTTTACTTCAAGTTGGAAATTAGGAAAAAATAGTTCAAATTAGAAAAATGTTTAGTAATTCAAATGTAATACGTGAAGAGTTTTTTTACTCTTTTTGTTAAATATAAAAGAATAATACTCTGTATATGTGCAAATCTTGGTTACCTACTTCAAAGAGATCTGACTAGAAAAGGGGTGACTAAAGTTAATTATGATATAATGATTAGATGAATTCTGTCTAGATGCAATATAATTTCTACCACAATATCAAGTTCAGCTTAAAATTATTTATTTTGCAAAACAGAAAAAAGATTTTTCTTATTATTTCTCACCAACTTTTTAGAATTTTTAGTATAATACGAATACGATACGATTTAAAACTTTTTACAGCCCCATTTTCTACAAAGAAAATGCCCTGTAATAATGCTCTATCCTATGTGCCATCAATATATTCTCTTCTTTCGTTTTATGAATAGTTTCGTTCTAGTTCTTCGGTATATATGCAAACTTACTTTCATTTCTTGGCATGGCGAATGTTTGAAAACTGGATGTCGTGAAATTCTCCTCTCAAATATTTGAAGAAAACTCAATATTTTTTGACTATTACTTAACTTTCCCTAAATATAACATCATAAAAAACGTTTATGAAATCCCGCATTATCAGAATGTCTGGAATTTAGGCGAATATTTGAAGAGCATTAATCGATATTTGCATAGCTCCGTTCAACAGCATTGCGTAACAAATTTATGTAAGGTGGAGTTTGCACTCTCGCTGTACCGGTCTTATTTTTCTATGTCCACTCGTCTTGTTTAGTTTATTACCCTCCACTTGGTCATACGCCGTTTGTTCTGCTTTTTGACGATAAATTTATTTATTTAGTAAGTAATGGAGTTCTTTAAAGCGTTAAATAAAAAGAAGCGTGTTACGTCTCGTTGTATTCTGAAGGTAGGACCGCTAAGTTCATGCATCGCGTTTCAATAAGAATTCTTTTCAATGAGGAATTCTCTGGTAATAAAGTTACAACGTAATAAATAATTGAACAAAAAAAAATTTAACCGGTTTCCATGCAGTTAATTTTGATTGATGATAAATGTATGACTCAAAACGTTTAATACATTTTTAATTATTTTTAGTACATATTATTCATAAATACAAAATATGAATGGATCATTGAAAAACATTTTGAAATATGTATTAACTATTTTAAATCCATCTTTGTTATGTTGTTACTATTTGATTAAATTATGGATTTTCATCATGCCAGTCTTGATATTTGTACCAAATATGAAAAACCTCAGTACTTTTTCTTCGAGTGTCCCTTCTTAAATGAATGGGTTTTTTTAATTATAAACTTCTTTTTTGTCTAATAACTGTTTTCTGCTCACAACACCAGTTATTTGCGAGTCATTTATCCTAACAAGTTGTAATAGTTTATAATTTAATGATGATAGACGATAACAGCATCACGGGTTGTTTTTTCTGGTTTTGATAAAATGATATTTTTTCTTTCATTGCTCTCTTTGGGAGAGAGAGGTAGATAATTTTCCCTTTCCAACATCACAGCTCATATTGTGTGCAACAGTAAATCATTTTTAAGCAATAATGCGATGTAAGAGAGTACATCGCAGAATCTCACGCTCTCTGCTCCCGGATGCTAGGAATTCCACAATCGCGCAGCGCTGCGCGGCTTTAACTTCGAATGGCGTATCCGCGTCCGAGCTGACGTCACAGGTCACCCCATGGCGTGGAACGGGGGTGAGAGTAGGACGTCGGAATGTACATTAACATAACATGAGCAAGCTTCACTTGTCTCCTCAATATTTATTTATTGAATTTCAATTTGTTTGAGGTAAATGAAAAACACAGAACTGCTGTGGAGGAGCTTCAAATCAGAATAAAAAAACCTCTTGAATAAAATAATAATCATAAATTAAAATAATTCATTATTTTACGTAGAGATAATAAAAATAAATTCATTTACTTGACATATAGAGTGTAAGGCACAAAACATATGTTATTTAGGATTAATTGAAACAACGATTGAAAGGAATATTCGTGCGACAGTACGACCACCATTCGCATTCGAGTTAGCTATTCCCTCGAACTCAAAAAAGTATAACTCTAATTGTTATTCACTGTAGAAATCAAATATCAGAATAAAAGAAAGGTTTTTGTTTAAAAAACACAATGAAAGAGAACGTGCAACCATAATAATTAACATTTTTCCTTATCTATAACATATTAATACAAAATAACTTTTATTGTACGTCAAACAAGTGAATGATTCTTCATTTTATGTACTTCAAACAAGTGAAAATCGTTTTATTCTTTATTCATTTATAACGAATAAAAGTATAACTGATTGTTCGTCAAATAAATAAATAATTTTGTATTCGTTTTATATTTAAGTCAAATGAAATAATAACTTATTCGTCGTTATTTATTGCACGTGAAATAAGAGAATATATCTATTGGTTATTTTTAGTTCCTTCGTTAAATAATAAATGTTTTTTTAATTTACATTTTATTCCCTGAAAAACAACAATTCCAACCATGCTTAATGTATTGAAGTGAAAAACGTCCTAAGGATCATTTTACTGCATCGGAATCAAACTCGTTGGCACGACTCAGACATAAAAAAGTGAAAGATCAACACAGCAAAAACGTTTCCAAGCAGCGGTCGGCAACAAATGAGTGTATAGTTATAACTCATAAGTTCAAGCAAATATTTAGATGATTTCGTTGTACTTTTTGAGAGAGCATATTTTGAGTATTTTTTTCCGCACATGTTTTAACCAAAACGTGTGAAGTCGCTGGAAAACTGACGGAAATGGTTCACTTGAGTATAGGTATGAAACGTAGGTACCGATTTGGGGTGGGTAGTTCTGCATTCTATTTTATGTGATGGAGTGAACTGGTCTATTTTCAAAATGTAAATTCTCAAAAGAATATTACGAAAATAATTCTTAACTAAATTATAACTTAAGACCAGTTTTGGACGATCAGAATATATTTTATTGTACATTATATCCTTTCTCTCTCGTATTATTCATTTTAACAATAACACGACATTAAATAAATACCAAATATAGAAAAATGAATTATAGAAATAAAAAAAATAAAAATATTAGCATTTACATAGCATTTGTGTACACTGTTCACGGGAAGTAATATTTGTGTGCTTGCTAGATGGCATTTTATTATTGCATTACTGGAATTATGAATATGCATATTTATATGAAGATGTACATGAAAGGACGAAATAACTTTTGTGGAATAAACGTTTTCACATGAAAAGTTACATCATTTTTAATACGCTGTTAACAGAAGCAGAAGAGATGAGAGATGAAAAAATCTACAACACAAGTTACCTAGCAACATAATTCATTTATTGTACAGAGTAAAGATACCTTTAGTAATATCTAGTGCAACTTGTTGTATCTAATATTTTCATATTAGGTCAACCCGTGCAATTAAATCGCACGGAAAATGCAACCTGTATGAATATATGAATGTTTACTTATGAGTAGCAAGTCTTTTCTTTACCTGCAAAATATGGCAGATACTACTTTCCTCCATATCATCTAGTTGTAGGCATGTTTCACTCTGTCTCATATGTAGCATTAACACTGTAATCATGATATCAGAACAGTTATGAATAGTATATCATAATGCACAATGGAGCAACTCGTACAATTATCTACGAATATTGTTTATTACTCTCCAGACTTTTATTTGTGAGGAATCAAGAAGTCAAATAAACGAGTCATCGACTTTAAATAAATGAGTATAGTAGCGTGTTTTCTTGATTTAATATTTAAATGCTGTTATCTCGGAAAGAAAAAGATAAAAATGAAATAATAGGAAAGCGTAGACACTTCTTTTAACGTCATAAAGTACGATACTTTACTTGTAGAATATGACTTACACAGGAAAGGTACCAAAATCTTCTGGAACATTTGCGTGGTTGTGTGATTTGCTCCATCCAGTTATGCGGATAAGGAGCGAAAAACCTAAGGGACATATATGTCCCTTAGACATTCATCATATACATTATTACGCATATATGCGTCATGTCTATTTCTTCAATGTTCAAAATGTATATGATGCATGTCTATTTCTTCAATATTCAAAGAATCTTGAACCAGTTTTCCTAGCACATCACAGAGAAATTATTTTACTTGGACATAACCAAAACGCTAAACACCACTTGTATGGAAGTAACACTCATTATTGCACTTTCAGTACACAAATTTTCAAGAACTTTTGAGAAACTTAGTTTTAATCATTTTCTGAGGTATCCTTTCGATTAATGTTATAAACATTCTCGAGTACGTGCATCAACAAACAGATAAAACTCTGAATAAAAAACAAGATGGAAATTCACCTACTCAAAACATCAAAAAAATTCAGGATACCTGAGCACATGGACAAACAGGCGAACAGTTGGAGGGACGAATTTTTTGGTATCAGGGATGCTCAGTTCGTCAAACTATCATGACTCAAAAATTTGCTCCATTGCAATCCTTCCTGTGTGCTTCTGATATATGAAAATAAAATAGTGTCTCTAATAGTTAAATGTTTGTATTTATAATGATAAAGAATTCTGTCAATCTCTTAATTTAAAAATTCCAACTGTAAACTAAATATTTTTTATACGGAAAGACTTCAATAATGTATACACCAGTAAAGTTCTTTAATTTTATATTAGGATTTACAATCTTATTTAGAACAAAAGTATTTTCCTTCATGTTATACGTTTAAAACTTGCTATTTCACAACTTGAACCTAACTTCTTCGACTTTTTAACATAAGGTCATTTTCATTGAAATATTATGATCTTCTCGAATGGCACGGAGAAAAATTTGTGGAGAAACTTCACATGAGATTGGTAACATGAGAACATGTCATTGAAATTTACTGTAGAATAGTATTAACATACAACTGTAAATATTGAATTACTATCAAAATGACAAAAAAAGAAGTACAATCAAAAGAAAAAAATTAAATTGTTCACAAATATAGAAAAGCATTTTACATCTGCGAGAATATAACTCCGGAAATAGGCATTGAATCTACGGATTAAGAATAATACAATGAGTGTTATTACAATGTCTAATTTAATTGAATCGCTGTAATCGCGATTAATCATTTATATTGATGTTACGATGTTTGTTCATGGTATTCAATTTCAGTCAAATGGGAAATTATAAAATTTGCAACTGATTTCCTACGAAATAAGTAACCTAAAAGAAGTATTTTTTTCGACCAATTCTATTAAGAGTTTAAAATGATGAATGATAACACTGTGGGAATTTTAGAATGATAAAGGTAAATACAATGGGAAATTCATCAATACGTTAAAACGTTAAATATTTTTTGGGAAAATGTCATATATATAATTATGACATTTAATCAGATGTTTGTTTCTGCCGTAAATAATGTTTTTGCTTCTTATACTTTTTCCTTTTACATGCAACTTTTTCTTTCTGGAAGTTTAGATTTTTGTGTCGTTACCAATCGGCATCTGAATTTCTCTCTCTGATGTTTGTAGGTTGAATGCAATTCGAGCCAGTCTCGAAAGCAGGTGGGCGTATACGTATGATGTCACCTACATCCCTGTATCGATGGTGGAACGTGGAATGTGAACGCACTGGTAGGATGAAGAGGTAGGGGAAACAGCCATGATATTGCAGTTCGTCTCTTGAGGGCATCAGAATGGATCATCTCAACAAATATAGAAATAAGGTTTCAAATTTGATCAACCGGATAGAGAAGGTAATTTAACTGCTCTTGATTGCGTGGAACGCGAGGTCTAAACCAGGCCAATACGAAATACTGCTGAAGATTGCCATAGCAAATCGGGTCTGAGAGCTCCTCTTTCCCAATGAACTATGCGGAATAATTGCTGGACTACTTTTCTTGATAAATATGAAAACATTTTCCTCTTTAGTCACAGAAAATTTAAAATATTAAAAAAGATCTAAGTGTTTTCGAAACTCTGTATTTGTCCAAATACATTTCTGATAGCAACACAAAGATACAGTCCAAATTATAACAAATAAACTTGTAAAAACACATAAATGAATGAAAAAATAACACTACAGTCTCACATTTCGCCAACCACCTAGTAGAAAACACACACATTTAACATTGAGAAGGATTTGTATATTTTAGAAGTAGAAAATAGATTTTGGCCTCGGATAAAATTAAAAATTTTACATATCCATAGTATTCTAAAAAACATTTCCCTATTAAATGAACAAATCCTTGAACTTCATTCCCCTCTCATGAAACTAGTCTTCAAATTTCTTCCTTCTCACCCCCCAACTCTCCAGGGCACTGCACCCTACTCCCAACAGTTAAAACCCTGAGAAATTCTTTCCGTCTTCTGCCGCCAGTTCCTGGAAAACTCCGACAGCTCCTTCTTCCCCCCCCCAGCCCAACGGCCAATCGCACAACCATCCTTCACTTTCCATATAATGACCTCCGTTCAGCGCACTCTGCATACTTGCCAAAAATTTTCCTCAATAATCAGATACGTAATTTTGTCGTTTTGCTCACTCTGTATTTGTTTTCTTTTATTCATTTTTCGTTTTTCATTGTTCTTTTCTTTATTTCAACAACAAAATTACACTTCTTTCGATACTGTTTTACTCAATTCTTGTATACTTTCATGTTATGCTTTTATTATTGTCATTTTCATGTACATACATATTTTTCAGCCGTAAAAGATTTCTAACTATAAAACAATGAGCAACATACAAACGTCTTTTAATTTATGATTCTTTGATAATGTTATTAGCGCTCCACAATTACCAAAGGAAGTATTTTAATTATTTTGTTAGAGTGTTGTGTATTATTGTCATAAATGATGTACAAAGGCGTGTTCTATAGTAAAGAACTATCCCCTTTTCTCCCCATAAATTTTTATGCCACATCAAAGATCACTCAATTACGTGCGCGCAAACTAACAGCATGAAATTAGATGAAACTATCCACCTTAACAGTTTAATTCCATACATTAATACGAGTAATCGTTGAATTATCTGCTAATAATTCTTAACAACGAATAGTTATTAAATTCTTTAACGTCAGTGAGATATTCTTCACAAAAGGTAACGAATTGTGCGTGAGAGTTTGGTGATGAGTCGACAGAGAATATCGTGTGTACTGTGCGTATTTATGTGCAATATGACATTTACCGCTTTGCATTTACGCGAAGATAATGACTATCAATCTGGATAATAACTAATAACTTCTACTCGGACTTTGTGCATTGTTATTACAATATTACATAGAACAGTGTGTTTGTGTACCTTGCTTTTTGTCCGTGTATCTATCTTCCTCTTTTTTATGTCTTTATACTTTCCTTACTAATTGTAGTTTACCATAGTAACGTTGGGGACAATATTATTTTTTCTTTGAATAACATTTTTATGATCGTACCTTGGTAATTATTTCATCTTGGTTCTCTCAGGTTTTGATGTTGTCGTGCAGTGTGGGAACGTGATCGAATTCACAATCAAGTTCCCGCTTTCACGAAATAAATAAGGGTAGACAATTTCAGTTGAAATTCTCGCTTAGTAGCGATNATCGTTTGAATTATTTTCCTTCGAACGAAAGTAAAACAAAAATAATATATAATCTAAATGAGTTTCAGAAAAAGAATCAAATTGTTTCTATTTGAAAAAAATTATTTATTTTTGGATGTGCGTATTTTTCTTTTCTCTATTTGTTTGT
Organism: Laupala kohalensis; assembly: GCA_002313205.1. NCBI lineage: Eukaryota > Metazoa > Arthropoda > Insecta > Orthoptera > Trigonidiidae > Laupala > Laupala kohalensis. The sequence continues at coordinate 451,042 of NNCF01126266.1, forward strand.
TCTTACTCCAATAAAAAGCATCTCTATCTAAGCTGTTATTTTGCTTGTTACTAGCAGAGTTTGTCACGTATGTCGGACAGCGTATTTGTAAATCATTGTTTAATTGCCATTGTACTCCGAAATACGGAAAGAAATATTTAGAGGGAAGGAAAGAATGTTCTTTGAATCACAACATGAAGTGGGCTAAAATTAATTTAGAAGAACGGACGTCGTGGAAACGAATAAAATTCTTGTAATTGAAAGCATTCAAAAAATCTATATCAACTTGTTATCTTTGCAAGATTTGGAGTATATATTAACAAATGTTCAATAATATTATCTTTTTTGCTACTTAGCGATTCAAGGTGAAGAAAAATAGGTATTATGAATTTTATAAGCTTAGATACGATTCCAATTTCCATTTGATTTTGCATATTGTACGGGGAATGCGTATATTTTTAAAATATATTTTCTAATGTATTAACCCATCAGTGGTGGGGTAGCGATCTGTAACACGGCCATGTGGGGTATACTATCACCCCAAAGGAAACTGTCTTTTTTCACGTAACGCAGACGGATAATTAAAGCTATTTGGATATTACTTTCACCTGGGAAACATATTTTGTCATTTCACACAGTGTTATGCCAAAATTATTACTAATAAAAAATGAAAGAGAGCACTAATCTCAGTGATGTAATACAGAGGCGTCTCGGGACAGAGGTTTAAATAACCAAATATATTAATCACAAAACTTATTATATTCAATTTTTTTGGGTTGTTTTTATTTATTTAACATGTAAAAAGTATCAAAACCATAAATCAACACAATTCTACTCTGTGTCATGAACATTTACTACTAAACTTGACAAATATTTTTCGCAAATATGAATCTCAGGCGCGACCAAATTCTGCATTTCAGAGCGCCGACATCGGTAATTTCAGCGAAAAGAGACGCTATCAGTCCGTAATATATTGTTAGGAAAGTACAAGAAAAACTTGTTTTTCATAAATAGAATTAATAAGATACGTGCGTGTTGTGACACCCCACCCGATCTTTAAAGAGTTAACAAAATCCTTGACTCAACGAAATACTGGATAATATAATATCTCGAACTTTAGGTTGAAGATATTTTCCAAGTACTTCTCTTGAACTGATCTCATGATAGTCAACAGCCATTTGTAGGCTCAAAAGGGTTATTCTGTCTTGTTCTTGAGAGCTCTAATTCTGCCGTAAGTGTCGCTTGTACAATGCAAGAGAGGAAACCGACCAGCAGAGAGTTGTCCCCTCGAGGGGAGTCCCGAAGTCGATATGGGTTACCCGTCGAGAACAGCAAAGTCGAGGAGTGGAGTCCGAGAGTTGCAGCAATGGTGAGTCACAGGAAATTAATTTAGGAAGCAACCCATTTTGATAGTGTATATCCTTACGAGTTCTCCGACTGGCATCCGTGTGTCATAGAGATCGAAATTATAAGTAAGAGGTGGAGCAACAGTCATGGACCGAAGCGAAGAAGGTGATAGGTGTGGAAGTTAGTTCACCAATAGATGAGTGCAATTCTTGCAGTGATATCAGTGATGGTGTTGACGAAGGTGATGATCTAGGGAAATTTTATCATTATTCCTATGACGAAGGTGACAGTTATGGTTATGTTTAATAAAAGAAAGAAAAGCGAAATTAGGGAAATTAAGAATACGAGTTTTAGGGCATTGAGATTTGAGAGTAGCATTAATGAATGTTTCTAGCATCTCTACGAATAATATAATTGGAAATAACGAAAAATTTCAATAAGATTTGTAATAACAATTTCAAATCTTCCAATAATTAAAAGTTTCCTCATTGATTATTGTGTATGATTTGAAAATAACATTATTCCAAACAAAGAAATATAAACCGAAAAGGTCCTGATATTTATAACAAACTTTGCATGTATGCTCCACGGCAGTGTCATCACAAAATGTAATATGATGAGACAGACATTGTTGGTCAAAAGATCATTTCAACTGTTACATCTTTTTTCTCTGAATATCGTTATTCACTTCTTCTGCATTCCATTTCGTGTATCGATGCTCTCGTGGACGAAGCAAATATTCTCGCTCCCAGCGGGAATCGAGTTCGGGAACAGCACTCAGGCTGTAAGTGATCTCGAGCCCATTTCCCTATCCGGAGATCCCCCACTCGCGTACTTTTCCGATACCCCCGAATTCTTCACGTGACCTGCTGTCGCGTAGTATGTGTAGCGGCGGGCAGCTGAGTGGCGCGTGCGTAGGCGTTGCGATGGTATGCGGGTCGCACCGTGTTGCGGGAGGAACAGCAGACAGCCGACGGCGGTGGTGGAGACGTAGTGGTACGGAACGATGATCTCAGGGATCAAAATTATAAACCTCCGAAATATCTAGGTATTAAAAGTAATTTTTTATTTTCTGCTGAAGAAACTAGTTTCCTGCTGCATAACTATTATAGAGTAAAATTCCTTCGAACCATATTTGAGAAACAGGAAACAAGTAATGAACTATATTTCTCTTGTATAATTTATGTGCAATCAGGACTTGAACAATATCTACATTTTGGACCAACTATTGTTGCATAAATTGAATAAATATATTTGATTAAATAAGTATTTACACATTGTTGTAATTAAAAACCTTTTAATTTTTTATATTTATGTGAGAGTTCTCTGGCTATCGTTTGAGAAACATAATCTCCTTTCTAAAAAAAATTCTTAGTTGTCCACGGGGATTATAAAAAATAAATTTAGTTGTCTGCGAGGTTGAAACGTTTGGAGACCACTGAGTGTGGTCTTCTGCAGTTTCCAGAAATCGTAAATTCGTATCTACAAATCACGAATAGTTCTGGTAAAATCACATGTTGATAGTAATAACAAGATATTTCAACCCATTCAGAAGTGCTTATTTAAAAAAAATCTGAGGTATCTTGCTCAAATTTTCTTGTGTTTCAACAGTTAACTTTCCTCAAAAAAGTATGCTTAACAAACATAAGAATGTTGTATTATAATATACTCTGTATATTGAACTATCTTTAGTCATTGGGTCCTGGTCATGGAGTCCGTATCACATTTTATAATATCCATACTTTACTATTTCATTTATAAGACTTCTAAATCACCTACTTTTTCTTCGTATATAAAATTATTTCATGTGCTAAATGTACTTTTTTTAAAAGTAGAGTGTGCTAGAAGATGACGGACATTTTACTATATTTTACAATTAGTTTTAACATTCTGAACACGTGTTTTCAAAACCACTGTACAGTGACAATGGTGGAGGTAGATACGGAGTATCGAGGTCAAAGCGATCACGCCCTCCCTTCCGATCCTTCACTTCGTCCCACCAATCGCTTCTCCCAGCACCACAAACGCACCAATGTCACACGACATGTGATGTACTCGTCTGCGCGAAAAAAAGATCCATCGGTACACATCCAGGTATCTAGCTAGATTCCTAAATAGATCTCAGAGACATAAAATATAAAGTTGCAAGAAAAATACATTCTACGGATTCTACAGAAGTGTTGCACAACTTCAGTTTTAATTGGGCGTAAGCATTAATTTTGTATTATTTATATGAGATAATTTCTTTTAATATGGCGAATGAAAAAAAAGAAATATTATCTTGAGTTTGCGGATTCTCTGTTTCATAAAACTCTTCTACCCAAATTATTAAAAGCTAAGACTAATAAATATAATTATCAAATTTCGGCGACATTGATACAAGAAATTCTTTTTCAATAGACGTAAAATTTGTAAGGACTCATCTTGGAGATACAAGCAATTACAGCACAAATTATGATGAATATAGAAGGAATATAATAGGGGAAAGAAAACTTGAAGGTTTTATAGTATCAGAGACTCAAACAAACTTTTCGCAATTCATGACCTCACTTATTGATATCATTTAGTGATAATAAATTTGACACTGATTAATCGGTGGATCCATCAGCTTCGACACTCTCGTTTAGTTGTCGGGTGATTCATAATCAACAAATGACGTCTTGAAAACTACAGAGACGAAACTGTAGTACTTTTTTTTACGATTTCGTCCTTCGATGTATTGCAGTGATCGATTTCCGGAGAAAACCCAATTATTTCTTTGTTTAGCATAATTACAACCATTTCTTTATATTTTGAAGTGAGTTAAACGTGTAACGAATTTAGGTAGTACTGCTCTACAGAAAAAGGAATACGGTCGATATTCGGCTTGTGCTCAACTAAAATAAATTACGGTAGTTGAAGTGACCTGACGATTGTCTTTGAAGGTCCTGTTTTGTAAATTAAAAAAATAAATAATTATGTATCAAATCGTCTAATAAATTTTGATACAGTATTTGAATAAAACCATCTTGAAGTAGTATTTATTTTTTATTCTTTTATTTCTTGCCTTTTGGCCAAGTTCAGACCATGAAGTCTTCCACATAACCGTGACTGGGGAGAGAGAGATGTTGGGTTGCCAGGTGACTTATTGTACCGAACCAATATTTGACTGGAGATTGCGAAACCCCAGCTGAAAACCTCGGTCGAGCGGGGTTTGAACCCTCGCTCTACCGTTCAGCGAAAGAGTGAGGCGAAGGTTCTACCATTAGACCACCGCGGTGAACTAGTGATAAGGGCTTGTAACATCTGGACCAGTGCAGTTTATAGATTTTGAAAATATTAACATTTTCAAGCATTTTGCTAGCCGGAAATTCCTAAGGAGATTAAGGGTCGGGCCAGTCGCCGCCAAATAAGGAAAAATACCGGTACTAAGACTTCCCGTTTATTGTGTAGAGGCTGAACAGTTCCCATCTACTTCTGAAAACTGAGATGAACGCCCTGAGAAGAAAAGCGAGTGTGGAGGGAATCTTCCAGTGGTCGCCAAAAATAATGGTCAGCCGAACGGACGCAGTTTTCTCAGAAGCTGAGGGGTGACCAAGCTGAAGTAGAGTGCTCAGTACAGTAGCGAGGGTGTAGTCACGTGACCTCCGCTCCTGTATATATTGGGAGGATTGCAGATCCTAAGTGACTTTCAGACTAGAGACTCTGAGGAGGGCATGGAAGTACCCAGGTTATTGGAGATATGACTTGGTTAGTTTTGGTAGTCAGACCACTGAGAATTGCTGCGGTAATTCTATTACATACTATTAGGCGCGAATGACGTAACTCGGAACAGTTTGTTATTTCGGGATAGCAACTTGGAAACTTTTGAGATTCGGATAATCTGGGTAGATTTTCGAGTTAATTCATAACACCAGTATCTATATCTGTGTGTAATTGTTGGTTTCAGATAGCAATAACTCTGTAATAACAAATTCAAACTTGTATTTATGATTTGAAAGTTTGTCTACATTTGTAAATATTCAGATCTCTATTTAATTTGAATTAAATATTTTATTGTTATTACACGTGTGTTTGATTGCTTGGGGAAACCAAGCTGGTGGCAGCGAACTCTACCATAAAGGTTGTGGTTTATGGTTGAATCCCGCTACTACCCAAAAAATACGCACATCGCATCTGGGCTTGCGGTGTGTTGTAACAGGGCTCTTATGGATAGAACCTCCGAATGGACGAATTTTATATAAGTTCTCATATAATACCCAATTGAATTGATTAAAAAACTGACACGTGTCACAATTTTAATATAGAATAGCGTAGTATGCCCTAGCATTACATGGCCATTAAAAATATTATTGGATATAACTACAAAACGCTGTGAAATAGGAATCTGACAGCCAATGTTATTCAGTAACCAGTAGTATTTATCTGGGAGTTACGGAAGTTATGATTGTATAAAGACCATATTTCAAATACGCTGTTTTAATTTAAACGTTATAATTAATGTTATGCATTTTTTATATTTTATATAATTTACGAATTAATTTTATAAAATCTTAATAAAAACAGAATTGATAACATAACTGAAAGTTTCATAAATTATTATGTACATGAATAACACTTTTCTTTCTCATATATGTAGTATATAGAAAGTATTGTAACCGTTAAAAAAATTCGAACGCGAGATTTAGACGGAAATATCCACTTTGGCGGTCCTTGATTATGAAAAAGTGGTTATTGGCATAACGTCCGTCCGTCAGTGCGCAGCGATTCTGTGGAAATGGATGAATCAATTTAATTCGCATTTCGTATTTACGGTAAAATTTACGTGTTGTCGATGCACGTACTCTTCGGCATTACCGGTATTCGCTTGAAAGTTTGGTATAGATGCGGTAAAATAATTTCTGTCTGCTACCCTTACACATTAGTTTACTGTTTCAAAAAACTTGAATAATATTTATCAGTGTAAATGATTTAAGCGGACGCAGAATGCACTTTAGGTAAACTGAAATGAAATAAGATCCTGATAAAATACATAGGAGGACTGCAGATACGAATATAAATGAATTTCTGTCTATAACGAAATTAAATTTACATAACACTTTTATGATATTTATAAAACTGATATGTCGCTATATGTTTTGAAATACTATTCTGAATACTTATTTTACTTTCAAACTTCAAATAAAAAACAGTAGTAAGTTCATCTAGCCACTTTGAGCATGAATAAAGCACTGGTAGTCGATTAAAATATAGAGGACCACGCCAGAAATGACCCTTTCACTGTATAATTTTTTCTCACTCGTGTGCGATGGTGCGATGGTTTTGAACCACTAGTTTTATTTCTTTGTAATAGATCGAGAGAACAACTTTGTCCATAGATATAAGCCCATAAATTAAGATTTGATTTGATGATAATTTCTGTTTAATATATCAGAATGAATTAGACAAATTCGTAGAATTAATTTTTATTGCGAGAAAATACTCGTTAGAGAACATCAATGCGAGTGTACTTCCATATATATGCGAGAGAATATCAATGAGAGAATTATGTTTTTTCTGTGTACTGTCCGTGTCCACTGGCGGGGTAGTCGTCCAACTAGTGCCCGAGTTTTACTTACTGCAAACGCAGCTGCAGTAGTGCATGCAGAACAACCATGTGCATTCCTACGCACGAATTGCACACGCGATTTCTCAGTAACATTTATAAACGACTCCTCTCCCCCAACAACCTCGGCATTTGCATACGTTTCTACAGGCTCACGTTTGAACTGCATATTTTGACACAAATTGCATAAAATTTCCAGCAATTTACCTTAATATGAAATACTCAGAATTACTAGAACAGTGGAACCTGCCTACCCATCTAGCCATGAATTATCAGGGTTTCCAATTTATCATGAGACGTTATACCATTGAAATATTTGCAATAATTTACAATGTTGTTATATATCTACAGAACTTTAAAAGACGGTAATTTGTGTGTAATGTATTTTGCAAAAATGTCGCTTTATATACTATACTTGGGGTTAAATTTGATAATTAAAGATACAAAATGAATATCATTACGTCAACAAAATCACATTTCGTAACGATGACCGGGAGAGCATACATAAGCGATATGCGTTGCACATCGTTTTATTATCACATCACCTTGTCAATGATCAAGTTTTGTAAATGTTTTTTTCTTTATTTTTGTACATAATGAATAGCAAACATCCCTCTGCAGTATATTGTTTTATTGCTTCCTATATTGTCTGGATTATCAAGATTTTCGATTATACTGAGCACTGCCAGTCCCAGTTAATCTGGAAAGAGGTTATGTTGTAGTTCCCATCAATGAAATTGTGAACCACTTTATCAGGTGTCCATGTTTTATGGTTTAACGAACGAAATCGATTTATTGACAACGAAATATTGTTTATCAGTTATCGTGTATGAAAAAACATTTTTCAAATTCACCGTTGGATCTTGATATATAAATATACCAAAACTCAACACATTTGAGATATATACAGAGTTTTTACTTGTTCTTTTGATATACGATTGAAATAATTATTTAGAAAACTGGAACGAATATGTGTAAAGATTTCGATGAATTGTGACTAACATTTTTTTGTCTCCTCTGTATGTCAATAACATTTTTTGAAACTTTTTTATATTGATCTTCATTATTTCATACGACATATTTTTATTTATAATAGGCCCCGTAAAATAAATTTACGGTTAAGGGTAGACGTCAGATTTCAGTTTATTGATCTAGTTTATTGAAAATAATTAAATCGTATGTCTCAAAATGACACATTTCATTAATATTAATTTAAGCATGACAAGCATATTCTGTATACTCAAACCATTCATAGATTGTACGAAAGTATATTTTAAATATGATACTTCTTTGTGCGAAAATATGTATACCAAATTTTTATTACTCCTGTAAATGATACGTATCACAGTACAATTGTTGGACAGTTAGTATCATATATTTGTGCAGATCTACGTGAATGAAGACGGCAAATGCCGAAACAGTTAAAAAAAATATGTTTCTTCAATGTGTTTTATCTTTCATTTTTCATTAACTTTAAAACTTTCTAAGTGGAGAGCGCGTGTGCTGTGCCTGAAATAAGAGGGGATGAAAAGGAGAGATGAAGCAGATACACAGACGTGTCAGAGACGCTGAACGGGAGAGACTTAAGCGCGGTCACATAATTAGTTCAAGAATAATTTTCATCAATTATATTTTTGTTCAGTTACCAAAGGTTTTTATTGATATATTATGCCCTAGTCGATTCCCCGCGGCTTTGCTGACGTGAATTTCATAATATGTTTGCAACTTTGTTATTTCTCACATTTCGATTGATATCGTATGACAAAATTATCCTAAAGTTTTCAGAAATCACAAATTTCACATTTCACTCCCTTATTAGGGCAGAACTTTCGTAAAATTATGTTTTAGCAGACATTTTCGATAATTTATCGTGCCACACGCATCCCAAATCCCTCCTGTAGCTGTGTCGTGCACCTCCTGTGGTACATAATGTCCTTGGAAATACGATTATTCATTTCAGAATACACAAAACCATGGACGAGACCCAAATATCTGTTGTTTAACACGTATTTCGTAATTTTTACGTTTCGCCCTGACCACCTCCAGCTTTAAGGACACCGTGCCCCTATGTGATCTCAACTTCAACTTAACAGCATCGTGATAGTTTAAAAATCTCATCAACCCTAAAACAATGGATGCGTTTTTTATACTTCAAAATTAGTTTTCAATACTTTTTATCCATAAACCCATTTCCACTCCCTCCCGAGGGGTACAAGTGGTGTCTTTCTTTCATGGGGGATGAATTTAGACTTGCACGATATGGGGATTTCACTATGAACTCAGCGACGCCGAAAATTTTGGACTTGTATCTGGTATTTTTCATGTTCGATAATTTTTTATGACACCCCTTTCACAATGAGTACTGGGGGATTTATACGGATTGAATCAGGCGATTTCAAGAATGTCCCTACTAATTTCAGCGTATCTGAAAACTATGATCTCAACGCTAGTATCAGTCACTTTTCTTTTCTTTTCATTTCAACGCCTTCCCAAATGGAGTATATTCCCTCATAGATGGTGATCGTGGACTTAGCGGTGTTGAGAGTGCGACTGTGCTCATCTGCGTCTTACAAAACGATATAGCTAACACCAATATCGGTCTTTTTTTATATTTATAACTGTTTCCTGTTCTCGCCCCTGCCTCGTGGATGCTTGTGGGGAGAGGATATATCATCTCGAATGTGGACTTATTGTGAGGTGAGTAATAGGGTAGTTGAATATTGTTCATTGAACCTATGTATCAATTTATTTTGTCTAAAAAATGTCTGAATGACATTGTAAACATCTGTTCCGAGGATGTCCTTATCCATCTCAACGGCATCGATAAGTATAGTTTCGAATATAATATAAGATTTTTTCATCATTTCTACATGTCACTGTCTTCTCATCCTTTCCCTACGGATGCTAGGAATGTTTTATGCCCACAGTCCTAGTTGTCTGATAGTCATCTGTGCATGAAGTTTGGTTAAAATTCCTCCAGACAGTCCAGAGTTACATACATAATACATTTAAACCACCATTCCACTCTGTTAGGGGTGGATTTTCGAAACATCCTTTCTTAGCGGATGTCTACACATTAAAAATAACCTAGGTACTAAATTTCAAGTGCGTAGGCTTTGTAGTTCCTGAGATTTCGTAATTGATTAGTTATTCAATCAGTGGTATTTCGCTTTTATAACTTGAGATATATAAATTTACGTTTCCCTTCTTGTTAAGTTACCAATAAGAAATCGCTTTTAAAATTCATCACATGTGTTACGATTTGGAAAGGCATTAATTTACCATGTAAATGATTGAAATCGATACTTGAATACCTGTAACGTCAGCGCCGTGTTTTGCTTGTTTCGTAGTACAGTACCTGCTCCAGGGAGGCCACTCGCCCCTGCAACGGGACGTTTCCTCAGTTCACGGTATCATGGCTCCTTCACGCACCACTGACACTGTTTATNAGATTTCGTAATTGATTAGTTATTCAATCAGTGGTATTTCGCTATTATAACTTGAGATATATAAATTTACGTTTCCCTTCTTGTTAAGTTACCAATAAGAAATCGCTTTTAAAAGTCATCACATGTGTTACGATTTGGAAAGGCATTAATTTACCATGTAAATGATTGAAATCGATACTTGAATACCTGTAACGTCAGCGCCGTGTTTTGCTTGTTTCGTAGTACAGTACCTGCTCCAGGGAGGCCACTCGCCCCTGCAACGGGACGTTTCCTCAGTTCACGGTATCATGGCTCCTTCACGCACCACTGACACTGTTTATACGAGCATCAAATGAATTCTACTGCATGATCACGAAGGAGGAAACATGAAATAAAGTGAAATTATGACACCTCAGGGTAAATGTTGAGCTCAAGTAGTATTCTAAGATTAATTGATGTGGTAAAATAAAATTGTTTCAATCGTCAAAAACAGGCAGTGAATGATATATACAATAATAGTAGTAAATTGGGATAAAGCATAAATAATTTAACAGGGACTATTAACGGTTAAATCGAAACGCAACTTCTAGGGAGGAAATCAATATATATATTTCTCACTTATTTAATTTGGGGAAAAGCAAACTGTCATATCTTCATACCTAGTGACTCATTTATAACTCGTAAAAATATTTAAGAAATGTCAATAAAAATGCAAATCCTAAACATAAGAAATTTTGGACCTAAAATCTAAAAATTTGGTTGAGAAGGTTAAAATAGAATGGTGAATTGTACTCGTATTCCATACTCGTGTAAGCCTTATCCTTTTAAGTAATCTTTTTCATTTGTTAATGGGTATTAAAATTAAATAATATCTATAGAGACATCATTTACTCGAGTAGTTTTATATATTGGATATCGAGAATTTTTGTGCAAACTATTCTTCTTAAATCGTAAATTAAAATTGTTTCTATCTATATTGGTGGTTTAATAGGGTAGTTGGATATTGTTCATTGAACCTATGTATCAATTTATTTTGTCTAAAAAATGTCTGAATGACATTGTAAACATCTGTTCCGAGTTATTAGTGAACATACAATTAAAGAATCTTCAATTATGTATATTATTTATTTACTGCAATTGGTCAGATCTTACCCGGTGGCAGTATATAAGGAAATACAATACAAAAATACATATCACAGAGAACTGAAATTAAAAAATTGGTAAATAAATTATTAAACTATATGATTAAACTAATATTAAAGTATTCAATATATAAGAAAAACATTTTAACCTGAAACATCTAATTAATTGATAAAAAACTTACTGCACATTTTATTTCACTGATGACCCAAACACTCGATTTACCCCTTTCGTGCACTTCACTTCACATTTCCCTTCCCACCTTTTCTAATTCATTTATTTCCCTCGTATCACTTCACTTCACTACCCACTATCACTTCACTTCAATTCACTAGCTTCCCAAACTCTACACTAACGTATCCATTCTTCCCAAACCTGCCGAAAATTCCTATATCATTTAGCTTAGCCACATGGGATTATATGTTAGTGCAGAATAAAAAACCATACACTAAAACTTTAGACTTATATGCATTTATGTGCTTCTAAATGATATCCTGCTCCCACACTTCTACAAAAATTCCTGCTCACAAACTATATCGAGTATATAAAAGGTATCCGATTATTACAACAGCGGTGGTAATCTGCAGAGGTAGACTTTTCAATCATCACACCTTTATGAACTAAGTCTTAAAAGTGTAAAGCTACAATTCTTTGACCCCGCTGGAAATCAAACGTGCTAGCTGTGGCAAGCAAACGTGCTAGCCTAGAGCTATCGAATACTGTTTTATTTCATGTTATGTAGATTCTTGTTAAATTCTGATAAAGTTGAAGCATTAACAAATGTGATATTTTGTAAGTTTATTAGAGATCAGTAATGTACATTAGGGTAAATATTTACATATTTTTTAAGAATGTACTTCCTACAGATTAATAAACGATTCATTTTCGAAAAAGATTATACATTTCTATTAAACTCTGGTGAACTAAAATCTAAATTTGTCCTACTTTTGTCTTTTAACAATGTAGTAAACGTGACTCAAAGAAAAACTATTTAAGAACTCAAACATTTCTACGTATCAGCTAATAATATAGCAAATTACAAATGTCATAATAATAATTCTATACATTTGAAAACCATTTAACTCATGTAGTTCAATGAATTTAGTTTGCACGACAATCCTTAAATGGTCTGTACTTGGGTTAATGTGTTTACATCACGTAACTAGCAGTTTGTTTGGTAATCCTTTAATTGAGTCAATAATGAGTTAGTCTTCAGTTTGCAAATGTGAGTACACTCGTTATAGACTTACAACACAACAGAGAACTTCAACACCTTAGTTAGCACGCGAAGTAATTATTTTACTAGTAATTCAAAAATTGTGATAAGTAGGAAAAGTTTTACGTGTTAATGTCACATGTTCAAATATAATGCAATTTACACCAAGAGAAACTTTCGCTGCGTAAGACTGAGAAAATAGAATATGCTTGCGAACGTCTTCGTTTCTTTTATCTGATTTCACATCCGAGTCCTGAGGCGTCACAAGTTGCCACTGCAGATTTTATTATTTGTTTTCCTCATTTTCTCACTTGGAATTGAATTGGGACTGGAACTGCACAAGAATCACCAGGTACGTTGTCACCGCGCCCACAAACTGAAAGAAAAGTCATCGGTATTTTAGAGTCAGGTTTTTTGAATTGATAAAAAAATATATCTTTGAGGTGTATATTCATATGGAGGAGTCACATCTATTCACAAAAACACCGTACACACGAAAGATAAAATAATATATGCTATCTTTTTTATGTAATTTTCTAAATTTAATGTTACTGTTGTGAAAGTAGAAACCATATGTGAAAGGTAGAAAAAACGTTTTGCATGACGAGATTCATTGGGGCATATTCATTTTAAATTGAACGTGATTCATTGCAAATGATTCTATCTTAAGTTCGTCGTTTAAAGCCTTTTTTTCCCAATTTCTGTTGACATAAATTTAGTGAGTATATACAATATATAAAATGAAATTGGAGATATTCGAAAAATATTACTAGATGTTAAAATTAATCAATGTTTTCGCATTAGGAGACTTTGACTTCTTCACACACATAATGTAAATTGGAATCTATTAAATACAGTAAAATGTTATACGTAGAAACGCAAGAAATGAAGAAAAATCCCAATGTATACAAAACATCAGATACATACCTTAACTCACAAGGAATTTTTCACGCTAGATTTTGAAGAAATCAACTTGATTGGGCAAACCTCACAGTCAAGTTTTACTCAACGTGATACGGATACGATGCGGAATGAACTAATATTGTTTCCTTCTTTCAACTATCCCTTGTGGTGAGTAACGAATGAGTGTAATTGATTTGTAAAGGAAGATTTGTGAGAAGACAGAATGACAGATAAGTAATGTGAGCATCAGGGTTACAGTATATAATGAATGAGAGTGACAAGTCCTTCACATAATAATACTAAAATAAAAATGAGAAATCCTTTTGTTTTTAGCTTATATCTTTTGAATCCATGAAATACGTAAATGCTAATATTAAAATAGGCCAATACTAATCTTAGACGGAAATCATATAATGTGCGATCCCTTTCATAATCGTGGGAGAGTTCGTCCTATTAGTACGCAGGGGAATAGAATAGACAGGAGTGGGGATACATATTGTAGTTGTCAAAGTGCACAACACCAATAAAAGAACATTTTAACTTCTTTTAAAAGTGGAATGTTAAAAATACCCATCAAATGTAATTTTCAAATGTATGAATTATTATCGTATACAAATAAAAATCGTGTTGATATCTTAATTAGTTTATGAAAGATGGCAAAAATGAGAGAAATCACATTTCACCCTTAAAATCGTAATGCCGATTAAGTAGTAAGTCTCTTAAAAAATGGAAACATATTCCCATTTTAAAAAGGTTGTGAATATGTCTAAGTTTCTCCATGTTTTGAACCGGTCAGTGAACTTGGTAAAATAAGGAGACTTATAGGGATAGAATACGTAATACTCAAATACACTTCAAATGTCAAGCTTGAGTCGAATGCATGGACTAGTATTGTGCATATCTTTGTGAAGGCGGTCGGCTTCAAAGTAAGAAGAGGGGTGGGATGTGTGGAGAGCATTGGGCAGCGGACAGTGTGCTATAAGGGGATATGCAAAGCGTGGACCGCTGCTTCACGCTTCAGATGATCGGACTGCTTGCGTTACCGTTTCGTGGAATTGGCAGTTCGCAAGGCTATGAGGGTAGAGATAGTAATTGCGATGGGGGCGATGGAGTTGAAGAGATGCGGGGATGGTCTCGTTGATGGAAATGTTTGAGAGCAGGGTGGTGATGAGGATGTGGCAGTTGTGTAGTTATCAGAATGCTGATGTAGGTACGACGATCGAGGCAGTTTGTCAGTTTATTCGGTGAAGATATGAGGAAGTTAGAGAAGCGTTAGAGGAGATGCTAGGCGGTGCAACTTCTGAGAAGAGATCTCGTTCACGTAAGTGTGTCAACGGACTTCGGCCGGAAATTGAAATTCGCTTGCGAGATGCAACGTTCGGCCTTACGAATTCTGAAGAAGCTGGTATTCCATTATTATATAAAATTTATAGTTACGTCTAAGATTTTTGTATGACATATTTTTGTTTCCATATCTTAAAGTCGAAATTATTGAACTCAAACTTCAACTCTACATTTATTTGATCATCTATTTTTCACTTTTTTTAAAAATAATTCTTCTGAAAATAAACAGACAAAGAAATTTCAAGTGAAGTTGAAAAGTGATGATCTATGGATTATCATTTCGTTCTTACCAAATAAATTCAGTTTATAATCAATTTATCTTCATGTAAGCATATTTTAGTTAATAGAATTATAAATTCGCTTTGTATATAAATATTTTCTAAAATACAATATTTATTTATTTATTCTTTTACTCTCCATATCATTCTAACTTCAACGAATCTTTAGAAATCGTGTATGTTATCGTTTGTCAACAGTTCAGCGTGAACTAGAAGCCATATAATGATTATTTTCCTTCATAAAGGTATTAGTTTTCCTTTACAATAATTATTTATTGGTTTCTATCTTATTATTCACACACTTTAGTTGTCCTAAATCTCGGAATACAGAAAATCGTATCAAATAGTGAGGGATCTCCTTTAATAAATTTTGCCCAACAAGCTTCATGTTTAAAACGAATTGTTAAAAGATTTAATTTATACATAAGCCTCCTTTAACTGAAATTCTCTTCTAATTTAAAAGGTTTAATAAATATAGGGAAGCAACTTCAAAGAAAACCGGGAGCACTGTGAAGTTGTTGTTGACGAAAATTAACGAGAATTCTGCCAAGAAAATAATCTTGCTTCGTAGTGAAATAATGCTCAGTTGATTTTTTTCAAATACAACCATTATATTAATCACACAGTAAAGTAAAAAATAAGCTCAATTAATTTAATTTCTTCGCGAATAATTGTTTGAAAATGAATGATAATGAATGGTTTGGAAGTAACTCCAGTATTATTTTAACGAGTGAAAGGAGTTTTGTATTAAACTAATACTTCTTGTGTTATAATCATACTTGAAATTATAGTACATTGTATTCCAAGAATTAAACTCCTTAAAGTTGGTTCTATGAAAGGACGGTAATTTAGGGTACATGCATTTTATTTACCAATATCTATGAATTATTTATTGGTATATTCATCTCTGTTGATAAATCTAAGATACTCAATATTTTCACTAACCCTAACTAACCAACAAATTCTAACATTGTACGTAAGAAAACACATTTTTCATCACTCTAAGATATTCAAGGAGAGATTACAGACATGAATACATAAATGAAAAATAGTTCGCAGAGAGCGGTACAATTAAATACATGTTCAATAAATTAGTTTTTGTAGCAATAACTTTTAAAAAGTTTATGACTTCGATATAACGTACTGAAATATCAAATAAGGATACAACACAAGAATTACGTTTGTGGTACAAAAATTCTTTTTAGTTACGTATATACAATTTTTATTCTTGTTATAGAATAGAAAGAAAGAAGTTAAAAATATTTAAAATAGTTAATGTAAATATTAACCTCCCCCTTACGATTTGAATTGTTATATTATACAGATTATTTGCAAATATTTCACACAACAAGTATTTCTAATTTGCTTACCGAATATAATAGGGTGAAATCCAGTGTGAAGAAACCGCATGCCGTGAAGTGCAGTTTCCTGTGCAACAGCTGTTTGGAGAACAACACAAGCTACAACACATCATGAATCTACTGTTACGACACTTCAATTGGAAAACGAACAATAATATTCTGGGAGAAGTGTTGAAAATGCTATAATCACGCATGAGCTTCTGTATTATTTCATTTAAAAAAATAGTTAATTAACATTATTAAATGTAAATTCAATGATTGGTTTGAATGTTTTTTTCCCCTTTCTTCTTGAGTGTAATGAATGAATATTTTTTAATTGAACGAGAATTTTGAATGAAGTTGGTGGTTAAACTGAATATCTCACGAAAGTTTCGGGTACACATCATAAACATTTATTTTATAGAAATTGCTCAATTAAGGACTAGGAAATGGATATCTCCCCAGTTCTCAACGCTATAAAATAAGAGTTTCTTGTGTTTGAAACCTAAAAGAATTTTCGTCTTGGAGGCTGCTAAACTTTTTTACCATTGCGTTTCAGTGATACTGAACATTATAGATGTAATCATCTCCTCTACAAACCTCTTCTTTTACAGCTTTGTCTTTTGTCCGGTTGAGCAGCTTATGCACATACACTGCAGTACTGTTGGCCTGAAAAAGCACCCAAGATGGATTTAATTACGTTTAAATAGCATATTACTACTGACAATTTAAACAAAAAATGAACATGTACAATACGTTAGTGTGAAAAAACAACAAAATCCTCATTTTAATTCCAATACTTTTAAAAATTGCTCATTAATCTAGTCAAAAGAAGAGAACAATGAGAAAAAGAATTAATTTTGAAATGAAAATATACTACTTGATACGTCTGAAACTGACAACATATTTTTACTGTTTATTATATTATTTTAGTTCTTCCTCAGAGATAAAATCTGGAGAATTAGATTCAATACAATCTGGAGTATTTTTGAATAGTATCTTTCACATATCGTTAGAGATTCTTTACCTGTTATTTTGCTCTGCATACCAGTAAATCATTTGCTCTGCATGCCAGTAATTTAAAAGTATTCAAAAAGTGTATATGAATTATTAAAATATATTTAAATTAATGTTTCGCCTCCGATTTGATTCAAAGTAAAAAGTTTTTCGTTTCTAATTGATATTCTGTATTAAATGTTCCTCGTAATACTATCTTTCTGCAATGCTCCCGTAAGATACGAGGCATTTAATCTGAGCTGATGCTTTGTTTATGAGGGATCATTCGGTAGCAATACACTGTGTAATAGCAGTGGCTGAAGTGCACATCCAATTGTGTTCAGTTTCCTGAGTCACTGTGACTCCGGACGTGGGAACCGCAGCCGGACGCCGGGATTTGAATGGGTGGGGCACCATATTGACGGGAGGAGATGCAGCTGCAATGGATGATTCTAGTGGATGGCGATCGTGCGGGTTCACTCGTTGCCCGCTAGATGGCAGGAGCGACGCGGAGAATAGTGAGGGATAACGGGCATATTCTGAATCCGAAGAAATTAGTTTAACAGTTGATATAAGTTTTGATCTCAAGAAAGTGTATATTTAATTTTCTCTTAGATTAAAATATCCATTGTGAATTATTTTTTAAATACAGAAATAAAATTCTGACCATTTATAAATTTGAAAGTAAAAATATTCCTAATGGACTTTTAATATTTCTAAGGGAGCTGCATTTTAAAGAGTAAGATTTTTTAAATATCTACAGGCATTAGAAAATATAACACTTTGTGAAACTCATCTGATTATGAGAAAATAAAATGTTTATATTTATATAAATATAAGAAACTATTTTAAACACCATAGATATTTTAACAATCTTTGAAAGTAGTTAGTAGATAAATTTTCATTCTTAAAATTTTTGCATCAGAGATTCCGTCTCCAAGCTTATATTAGTTTGAATCATAAAACTTGTCGCGTGTTTTATGACTTCTTGAATTAAGAGGGGATGTTAATTTTCTATCAACATTAACTCTGAAATACCTGCATAATCCAAAAATAAGAGTATATCTTTTCGTATTTTTATCCATATTTGAAAAGCCGCTTTTGCGCTTGTGAAAGGAAATGTACTCCTTTCACCTACAATGAGTAGACAGCCCATTCAACGTTCGTGTGCAACAGGTCACCTACACGATTAGGAGTCGTTCTTAGCTACAACCAAAACATGTAGCATTTCAAAAGTATCTCCTTTCAAAAAACTACTAAACATATTGGTATACTGTGCGGCATAGAATTAAGCCTGCAAAGAGAATAACGTTACACGCGGAAGAAACAGGTAAATAAAAAAATATTTTTGTATCACATTATTGGTTATTAATCTATGTATTTTATTATTATTATTATTATCGTGAAATCCACATTCAATTGACGCATATTAATAAATTTTCAAAATTTTGTTTCAAAAGTAGAATAGTTAAATTTTTAACTTATGTTTCTGTATGGAGCATACACTGTCTCTTNGTGAATTCAAAATGCTAAACAAATCTCGTATTTTTATTTTTTATTAATTAAAAATAAAAAGTCACATTGAATAGTTTATATTACAAGTATTGGATTCAAATAACCGATGTCTCCTTATTAATTCTTAAATTTCATAATGAACTAAAATAGTTTATCTAAAAAAAGTGTGTAACCAAGATTCTATCGGATAAAAATGACATATGTAACTAATTCAGTCACTTGGATACTTGGTAATGTAAATACCATTCTACAATTTGATGATCGTTTTATCTTTCGTTACATCTGTGTCAGAAAATTCTTATCCGCACATTGTAAAAATCAAATTGCCTGTTCTTTAGAATTCATACTACTGGTAAGATCCTATTCCGAAATGATTAAGTTAGATCACTTTTCACAGAATAATTTTTAAAGTTCATCAGAATAGTTGAATATGCAAAGATAGAAAAAACGTAAAATGAATATTTTAATATCAGCTTTTATTTAAAAGGTTTTGTACTAAAAAGTAAAATTTGGTTAAATTGAGAATCAAAATTGTTTAACTATAAAAAAAAAATACCTTTGTTGGTCACATATCATAGTTGCAAGTGTTTAAATGGCACGTATATTGTAGGCAAATAATTTTACTTTTTTACTTAAAATTTGTTTATCTTTTTTTTCTTAATATATAATCTTGTTCCTTCATATGTATGTGACTATTAATATTTAGATTTTCGTATATTAAGTTATTTAAGTTTATATTATATTATGGTTTACCCCATGTTATTCGGATATGGGCATAATCACAAACCCTTGCTTTATGTTATGAAGGTTTTACGAGTTATAGTGCTCTAGACAACAAATTTAATTAGTTCAAACTCGAGAGGCCAACCATTTGCGATTAGGAAGTTCAACAATCTTCAACAGATCAGTTCAATCACACAATACTCATCAATTGTCATACAAATCACGACTATATATATATNTGAATGACTTTATTTAACCTTCAGAATATAAAGCGGGTTAAGTTGAAATCTCAAAGCAATATTTTAAATTATTCTGTGTGAAAAGGGTATCTCTGCATACTGTCAACGTTAATAATTGAGTCATATCTATTGTATTGGTTAATAAAAGGTTCGTGCCTGAGAGGATAATAATTCGTTGTTGACCCTTCATGTTAGTTTTCGTTGTTCAGTGTTTTGTAAATTTTTATTTTTCATGTAATTTTTTTACGGAATGCACTATATTATAATTCTGTTGAAGTGTATTGTTATATTTTCCTCTCCTTGTTGTTTATAGAGGAATTTCTTTTTGGAGTCTAGGATGATCCATCCTGGTAGTTCGTGTTGGTTTCAGAGCCTAGTATTCTGAAGGTTAAAAGATTTTCTACATTGCATTGAAACATAAAGGATAGATTTATTCAGTTCTACATAGAACGAAAATATTTTTCCAACTGCATGGTAAATTTCTTAAGAAAAGTACTGTAAATCGTCTGAGTTTGGTAGTGATTGAAAAATATATTATTGTTATTTTTTAATTGTAAAATAAATCTTGCTTACATATAGTTTACAATCAAACATGTTTTCTTACTAGCAAATTGTCACATGATATAACAGTAACTGCAGTAAAAATGGTTTTAAATCAATATACTAACATTCACTCGCATATTTAAAATTGCTTGAGTTACAAATTCTAATCTTGGTCATGCGATCGGTACCTATTTAGTATCATCGTATTTTGGAGATCTTATAAGTTACTTATTATTCATTTAGTCCAGCGCAGTATTGGTAATAAACATGAAAGTAATTAAAATTGAAGAGTAGACTAATATTAATGTAGCAAATTGTATTTACGATCGAAGACGTCGTATTTATATCTGAAATGTTGGGTCGATGAGTTTTTAAAATAAGAATTTATACAATTATGTTTCAAGATTTGTTGAATCGCTTTGTCCTCGATTTTCTTTCGATATTTGGTAGCTACTTATTATTATATTTTAGTTTCGTTTGTTACATAAATCCGAGGAAAGCGAATGGATAAATTACTCCACAAACGATTCAGTATCTCACCTATAACTTTAAAATTATTAAAACGCGTCGATATTTATCGTGCTTGGTGTGATAGATGACAATCCTAGTAGTGCCATTGCGGGGGAAATGTGGTTAAAAAATAAGAAATGAAATTACATATGTTCGGAGACCTAAATATGTACTGTTGAACGAGTCTAGACACAGGATTACTAAATCATACTATTTGCTCTGAAATTTAAGATCAGGCAAGATATCATGTTTATTACTGTTTTTGTTACTTACTTTTTTATTAAAATGTAAGTAAATAAATAATATAATATGTAATATAAATTACTAATCCATTATACTATTAGAAAATATTGCTAACGAATATGATTGCAAATAAAAGAAAGAAAATAAAGTCTTGTGCTAGCAGTAATTAGTTAATCGTCACTGGAAAATCAATGAGCACTCACAGACGATGAAATATCTATTATTTAAATGAAGAATACAAATACTTCCAAGTATATGACCATGGTCACTATTTTTTACTCCTTAGAATAGTAATAAATACAATAGATTTTTTAGGATATTAAAATATATCTCAACCGTGAAATAAGTATTTGAAAGTTGGAAAATATTTAATTATTTAGTGAAAATACAGAATACCTCTTTGCTTGCCATCTGACATGATACAATTGTTGCAACAAACGGCATCACTGACCAAATTGTCCAAAATAAGAAGTGCCAGACTGAGCCTCCATGCGTAGGGTACGTGGACTCAATAAGCTTACAGTATATGTTGAATAAATTAGCAGTCAAGTCTACAAACGTTACTGCCGCCACGAGAAGTTGCAAAACCCCGTAGGTTGCATCAAGCATTGCAGCGATTTCACATAGTGTTCCATGTAGGAAGGCCAATGTGCGAACATCGTGCACTTGTGATAAATGCGATGTCTGATGTAACGTATCCACACTAAAACATTCCCAAGTACAAGGGTTTATCATTCTTGAGTTCTTGTTTGTTGTTTTATTCTCAAAATGTGGATTTGTTGTGTCTCGATCATTTACAACGCCTCTAACTTCCATTAAATTTCCTGTTTGATCAGTGATCTTGTTTTTTGGAGAATTAAATATGCTGGGTAACGTATTCCTCGAAATATAATTTACATTATTGAACTGAAAATTGTTATTTGTTCTTTTAATGGAACTGGGTTCAATATATTTTATAGGAACGAAGGAATTCGCAGTGATATTAGAACTAGTAATTGCAGAACCAAACTCCTTGGTAGCACAAGATGAACTAAGAAATTTAATTGCTTGAGGTTTCTGAAAATTGTTATTTAAAAACTGAGGAAATGTAGTCCCCTGGAGATCTGCTACACACGTATTTACATGAATTCTATGTTTAGCCACGGGAGATCTTGATGTGTACAATTTCTGTTGGTTCCCAAACTTTTTACACAGATTCCTTTTTTGATGAGCTTTTTCATTACAATTGCCACCTGAAAAATCGCATCCAGCTCTGAATTCATCATCTTCATTGAATATTTGTTTCAGAGAATCACTAGCAAATGATTCAACATACGATGAAAGGTCATCTTTACTTGTATTTTCCCATTCCGATAATATGTTATTAACTGATAAAAATCTTCTTTTGAGCGCCTGTATCCAATAAATGAAATGGAGTTTTACTGAATAATTAATAGTATGTATCAGAGGAATACTCAACGAAACTGATAGAGGTAGGAGTAAAACAAACTTTGCGTAAATGATCAATGTCCATGTTGTCAGTACGAACATCATAATTAGTCCTAATGGTATCTGGATAACCCATTTCCAAAAATCTCTTTCAAGAGATATTTTTATACTCATTTCTTCAAGTATCTTGTCAACTTCACTCGTTTTGAGTATAAAAATAAATATTCTTTTATTTGTGTAAAAAACCGTTAATCCATTTAATATAGCCATGCTCATACTTGCAATATATTGAAACTTTTGGACTGCCAATGCAAAATCCAATGGAAAAATACTTTTTATTTCTGAAAATGATGATAAGCTTAGGTAAATAGTGTAGGCAAATGCTATTTCTGCAATTACATTCATTATAGTTCCCATTGCGGATGGATGTTTTGAGATCTTTCCATTTTCAACACTTATATCAAAATTGCATATACCCATTAATTTGCAAATGAAGAAAACCAGACGTATCGAATTTCCCACACGTAAATCGTGATTCACTACTTCCTTTTCATTTTCCTTTCCAAAAGTAAACCTTATTCTAGAATTCATTTTCTTCTCTAGATATAATACTGAACCACGTAGATTATCAATTCAGTAGTCTATTGCGAAAAAACTGAGAGGTCTTGAATATTTGAAGGTTGAAATATGTTGACAAAGATTGAGTTATATTGATAATTAATTTCCTGTCACCGCGTTACAATTTATTATAAGTATAAATATTATTTTTAGAAATACCTTCAGATAATCCATTATCATCATTTTAGTATTTATGAACAAAAATGTATTACTGTCTTTGCGACAGGAGGATGATCAATCTTAAATTTTTTCCTAAGTATAAAATAGTGCTACAAAGTCTGAAAAGTACCCCTACTCAATACGAACATACCACATTTTTAGCCATTCTTCACACAACTCTGTAGAACTTGTGAAATTAAATTTTAAGTTAAATACTCCTCCAGTATATCGTAGAAGTTTCTCATACGGAAATATACAATTCATAAAACTTCACATCATAAACATTATAGCATCGCATCATGAATTATGAACTATATCAAAACTACCATCCAAATTGTATTTTAAAATGTTTAAAATATTGATGATGATAATAATAATAGGCTTTAATTTGTTAAGAATCATCACTTTTCCACTTTAGTAATTATTGAAATAGGAATTTCCCACTCCGTTAGGAAGCATTGGATTCACCATGCAAACGAAAAATGATAGCCAAAATTTTAATCCGTCAACCTCCAAATGTGGTTGGGATCCAAGTGATGATTTCAAAATTGTATATTTTGGATACGACCATTAGAAGGGGATTTGCAGCGTTAGAGAGCGCCTAGTTCTCCCGAGTTCAAACCAAATATTAAAAATGTTGTGTATTAGACATTAATTTTTTCGGTTTTTTTAAATAATATTTGTGTAGACCGAATGATAGAGTACAAAAAAGAATCGTTTATGAATTCATTTTTGGGAATGCTTCACTTAGTACTGATCAAAATTTTCATGAATGGATCCAGGCTTTAAAACTTGAAGAAAGTTATTTGTCAAAATAATGTTTAGTCTTTATAAGTCATTTTTCGTCCGCTTGAAGTTATAAAATTAATCTTCAAACTCCAAAATTATGTTCAATTGATCCAATTCAATAACTTCATGCATTACTAATTAAAAAATGTTAACTTTTTGTTTCTCAATTTTTTCTCCAAAGAATCATAGTATTGTAACTTGCTTCTGAACAATATTTATTACCTAGCCATGTACACTAAATGAGTTCTGCTTGTTCTTATGACGACAGAAGGATTATAAAATTAACCATCAAGATCAGAATTGAAACGTCAGGAAATGATAACGGTAGGGGCCACAATTCCGAACGGTAATTCGTATAATAACAAATAGTTGTTCTTTTTAGAGAAGCGCATGATACGTTTGTGCTTTGGGGAGCATAAATGTTACAACCACCTTGTTGCATCTGCCCCTTTGATTGAAAATGATGTAATGATCTCTTATTTGCTTCTGGATAGTAAATTAGTCTATTGGCCTCCACGTGGTCGCACTCAGTTTCTAACTTATTTTTTGACAATAAATTATTTCTTCCTCATTTCATTTTGCGATCATGTCAATCATGAAAAAACAACGATAATGTATCATTTATCTTCTCAATATTCTTAAATATTGACTACTGTCTCCTTGTAAAATTTTTAATGATATTTTAGCTATTCACGTAACGATATATTTGAACGTTTTGGTTTTGTGATACATTTTTTCACGTATGTGTAGAAAACATAGTTTACCAATTTTTTTACGAGCAATAGTTTGTAGTCTGACATTCTGAACCGCATCTCCCTCTCTCATGCTTCAACTCTAGACTGTGTTCCGATTTGAGCACCCAGCGCTCCGGTTGCTTGTAGTGCCGTTCCGACGGGAGCGCTCCCTCTGAGGTACATGACATCACCTTTCGGAGCTTTACCGCACGCTCTAGCAGTCTCACCTCTGCGGTAGGAGCGTCGGGTGCGAGCTGGTAAAAATAAATGGTAGGATATCCTAAAATGTCATTAAGACAATTATTCAAAATTACAGATGGTGAGAATCATATGTAGGCTATGGAGGTATACCTTATGCCAGAACGAATAAGTAGCCATCAGAGGAAAGTAACCACGCGTGGAATAAATTTAATTTGCTCATTGCAGTAAAATAATTTTTTCCGTCAAGTGGTCATAAGTATGTAACTGTTTTATTGACTATAAATTATTTATTTATTCTCCACTATATGGTCCACGTAGTTATTTTGTGGTAATATTTTTTAAAAATAATTTCAGTGAAGATGTTTAAAGGCTGCAATGTGCCATAACCTCATTTCACTTCCTCCTTTCCGTCCCGAAATGATCTGCTCTAGTGAAATAGAACCGTTCAGAAACGCTCTCGGATCTCCCAGAAGCGCATACAAAAATCGGAACGCTTTTCCGAACGGGAGAGCTGGTAGCGGCTGGGAGGTAAATCGGAACCCAGTCCCAGTGTCATGCACTGCAACACTTTTCCTTTCGAATGTCTCTCTTTCTCGTACAAATCATGTTACAGGATCACATGATTATCCCGGTGAAGTGTGAAACAGACACATTGGATCTCAAAAAATTTAATTCATTGTATAACCCCGGCCGTATGTATGAAAAAAAATCCTGAAAAAAATCGAAAGTGAATAAAGTTGCAATTTTATTACGAAAATGTCTCGAAGACATTGATAGAAAATGCCACTTATCTTTAATTTAATCAAAAATTGCTCGAGCTGTACGCTATAAAAAATATAGAAAATAAATTTTTCCTAGTATACTAAAAAACTATTGGTTGTAGAGAAAAGTGAAAAACAGATGACTTATGCGCAAATATAATACTTACAATTTGAGATTTTTAAAATAAAATCAGTCAACAAATAAAAATGTTATTGCAAAAAACATGAAAATCAGCCACTTGTTATTGTTATAATTTTGTAAATAGTTATTAAAAAAAGGTTAAACACACCTTAGGACGTGAGTAAGAACATAGGTTAGATATTAGATAAAAATTACCAAATATTTTGCTTTTTATTAATTTGGATGATTCTGTAATTTTCTTTTTGGCCGTCACCCTCTTGGGAATCGTCTTTA
>NNCF01126266.1:477631-533463 GCA_002313205.1 Laupala kohalensis
ATATATATTTATATATATAAGAAAAAAGGGACAAAATTTACTGTTTTTAAACATAGAATTTCAATGCTTAAAAAATCGTTTATTATTTGTAATTAGCTGATTGTTAGTTAAGCTCTTTATCCTTCAAATGCAACTGGACAAACTTTTTTAAATTCATAATTGGAAGCTGTACAGCCGTGAGAATATGTCGTTTTTCACCCCTGACGAAATAAAAATTAGGATTTTGCAAAAACTATTGCACCTACAGCGCCCATTTTTTGAACACTTTTTAAGCATCTCGCATCTCACACGTGTGTTTATGGGTAAATATAAGCTTTAAGTAAAGCGTTTGAATCATTGGATTTGGAACGGGGGAAAAGTGAGGCTATAATCGGCTTTTGTCCCGTAAAGCTATTCCAAGATAGTTTTAATGAGACATGCGGTGAAATTCCCTAATCCTTTTGAGCTATGAAAACCCTAAAATGCTTAGTATTCTGAAGGTGACTCAAAACATGCAGTAGCACCTGAGAAGTCTGAAGCAGCACAACAGTTCCCTACGTAGTAAAAGTATGTTACTGAAAAATGAATGAAAGCGAAATGTAATTAAACTTTGGGACAAAACTATGTTCTGCATTCTAGACTTAAAAGAAGTTTGGATGAGGTTGATTTGTGGTTACAAGTTAATGAAATGGATTGATTTCGTTTAGAGTTACTCCAGTGCTTCAAGATAATTATAAGTGAAAAATTTATAAATCTATCTAGTGATTGAAATGAGTCGTGGGTTTTAATTTGGGTACATTTCCAGAAAACACCTCAAATTTGAAACATTCGTCACTTTACCTCTAAGCTGGCCTGCGCACAAGACTACGACGAAAGGTGTCGCCCAAAGAGCCCAGTAAATTCCACCATCAAGTACTTTCCTCATTGATAATACTGTGCATCCACGAACAGTCTCCGAAACCACGAGGGTATAGCAAAAAGAGAGTACTGCTGTTACATCCAGAAATGTCACAACCACGTTGAGCAGTTCAAGGAATGCATATGACCCTTCAGTCAAAGCCGCTGCCGTGGTCAGCGCCTCAACGGCCAACTGTGGTCAGCGCCTCAATGTACTTTTCACGCCGATGGACCTGGTATCTGTTGATGATACAAGGAACGTCCTGAAGGAGGAGACTTGATCTCTTTTTACATACACAGGTTGTCTTCTTCCGAAGTTTTCTCGGGTCTAGTTTTTTCACTTTTTGAGGAGGGTGTACGCCAAATGCGCTGGATCATAACTCTCCGATCGAGACTCTTATTAATTCCATGGTTCGGTATGTTCTTGATGTTATTTGAATATGCATTTTGTTGGAAAGAGGATAGTTCCCATTTGCACATTTTGATCTTATTGTAGGAGAATAATTCTTCCTTAGGGAGGGGAATAACACATTTTACAAGTTTGTCGTTAACTAATCTGAATCTCTGTTTGACTGCTGAAATGCTCACAAAGAACTGAGTTTTTACCATGAAATTAATAGTTTTGTAAATTGGAATGGCCATGTAGATGTATATGGACTCTTGGAAGAGGATATCCTTCTTGTCAATATACAAACAAAGGATCAAACTCCACAAAGCGCAAACACCGCAAGAGACGGAAGTAGCGAAGAAATGAAGGTTTTTTTTCTAGCACATGTGTATATTTAATCACTGAAATTTTTTATCAATGACAAAAATCTTCGGCATAAATTTTCCAATTTTCTTTCGACACATACAAAACACGAGTTCACTTATAATTGAAGTGACTATTCCCGCACTAAATTGAAAGATGTGAATTATTGAGGTTACGTCTTCTTTCACTAAAAAGTGTAATGTTGGCATGGTCATGAATGCATGGATCGCAGAAAACACAAGCACGAACAGAACTAAGATATTCATTTTTAATACCATGTATCGATGTAGGAGAGTTTCGTTAGCTAATATTAATCGATAAGGAGACAATCTCAAAAGACGATGTATCGAGATCACAATTCTTGTTAGCATTTTCAAATTTTCCAAAAACGGTCTTTCCTTCATGTTTGTGTCACTTTTCATCACTTTTAGTAGTAACAATAATTTCATTTTGCACAAGAAAACATTTAGAATATTATTAGCAGATTTGCTCGAACAGGAAAAGAGGACGAGGAACTTCCCTGTTTCAATAGTTAGTTCATGATTAATGGTGTGACCATCATAACTGCAACGACGTGTAATAATATCTACGAAAATTAGACCCAATATTTAGAGAACAAACAGTTTCTGAGACACAATCATCAATTACGAAGTTCGTTGCTAAGATGATTTATTCGAGGACGCGAGTGCCGCTGCGTCGCTTGACGTATTTCAGAAGAAGACAAGGGCAAGAAGGGAGATAGCATCGGGGAAGGAGAGACAACGTGACGCAGCATAATTAGAAGTATATAGCAGGAGATACGACTGACGAAGACAGTATCTTTTTACAACTCTTTTTAAAACTTAGATCGGAAATATTCTCTTTTCCTAGAAGGACTTTGACAAAGTGTTTTATTTTACATGAAATTTTCAGAGATCCCGTGCAGGAGTCGAACCCGTCCCTGCTCTTGCCTTTCCCATTCTTTTATGAGCAATCATGATTCCGCTTATCGGTCGGAAGATTCCATAAAGTTCTCGGGTTCGCCATAGTTCACATACAGAGAAGGATATATTTGAGGTGTTGGTTCTTATTGTCTCACCCTGTGTATTGTTATATGTTAAATTTTTGAAACTTCCTCAGTATTACACACCTCTTGCTGACCTACCCGTCGTTGTCCGAATTTGAAAGGAAACTTAAAACAATAATTACTGGACATTAAAAATTTCAAAACAATTTACATATAAAACAAAAACAAAACAAATAGTTTTTGTAGTCTTAAAAATCACATCAACATTCAAAGATAACTGGTTCTGAGGATTGATATGTTGTACCCTACAGTGAGTACAAAAACACCTGTTAACAGCTCTGATTGTTCAGCTCATTTTGCCCGGGGTTCTTATGTAATATTCTTAATTCATATGTTATTTTTATTCTTTCGTAGAAATACGTTTCCACCTTTGTTAATTACAAAAATTGAATACAAGTAAGAAAAAACCCCAAAATTCAGTGTTCAGTATTGTATGCTAATACGAACGTAATTACAAATTATATTATAATACAGATGGGAGAAAGATATTTACACAGAAATTTAAAAAAAGTTACGATCTGTGGACTTATCATTTCACTTTTAGGTTATGTTCTTTAAAACAATGGTCTTTACAGCCTTTATATATTTTTACTTCTACGATTCGATCTCTTGGATTATACGCACAGTAGATTGTCCGCCTCACGTAACGCAATCGAACTCTGTCGGATATATGAGTAAGCTTCATAGTCAAGCGAGTAAAGATTCACATCTATCGACTACCGGCAATTTTTAATTGTTTTGCTGCTCTTGTAATTAATCAATATTAACCATACTTTGCATTTTTATTACAGTAACCACTACAAAGTTTCCTTTAAAATATGAAATAATTTCATCGATTTATTTGTTTGATTTCCATGCTACAGACATTTCAAATAATTTATAAGTGTAGATGAAAAAAAATCACTTCAAATATAGAACTTTTTGTTTCTAACATTGAATGAAATAAATGTCATTTGGACTTAATTCATTTGCGCAGTGTTTCTAATGTCTTCTTTATTTTGCATCCTCTAATAAATTAATCTCCAATATATATGACGGAATATCAAACGTGGATGTATATAAAATCATTGAAACTATTCCAGCTACCTGAATACGGTATATTTCTATATTAGTGAATCATGAATTAACGATCTATTTACCGAATGAATAAAAATAATATTAAATAATGTCTTTGAGTTTTTAAAATATTTGAGTACAAAAAAAGTGTTAATAGTTCATTAATTATTTGTAAATTAGAGAATAATTTGATTGATCATTTCCTATTTGATGATTTGATTCTAAGAAAATTCAAATAAACACAACCAATAAATTCAAATGACATTACTTATAATTACGGTCCAACGATTTCTCTTTTGCTAAAATTACATTTTAAAATATGTAGAGACGGAATCAAACATGAATTATCAAATTTGTTGACCGAATATTATTTTCAAACTATTGCTATTCCGCACAAGAGAATAACATAGTTTACTGTTTAATGCAATGATCACAGAAGTGAAAGATAGATAGTCCTATTTGGCTTTGTAGCATGTAGAAATGTGCGTCTTATACAAAGAAATTATGGGAACAAAGGCTATGCAAAATAGTAATAATAATAATAATAATAAAAGAAAGGTTAACATTAAAAGAAAATTCGTAAAATTTCGAGCACAATGAAAAGCAGAAAATTTCCACTTTTCCATTTGTCTTATTAATTTTTTTATCTTAATGCATTTTACTTTATTAAATACTCTATGCATTATCATTTAGGCATTAGCTATATCTTCACTATTTCTGATGTGACAAACCATTTGGAACGATACGATTTTGCAATAACTATATCATTAGACATTTTGAAAACGAGTAAAAGTAGTTTTTCGCTGAAGCGCATTGTCCCAACCCCGAACTGGTAATTTCAAAAATTACATAAACTGTTTCTGCCGTAAACGTGTCTTCCAAAACTAATTTTGGTTGTAAGTTTCGTCCAATGACCGAATTCGGGTTTTCTGGTTAACATACGAGTAGATACGAGTCCTCTCCTAATCTGATTCGTAACTGGTGGTAATTTTGGTTGAATATGCTGTGTTTTAAATCACTTTCATGGTGTATCATTATTTTACGACACTATTTACACTTCATTATGGTTTTATGGTATCTAATGATGTTACATTTCGTGTCCTGTATCTAATTCCTGTTCAAATGTTTGATAGTATTGATAGCACTATTGATCAAATAATGGATATATGCCAAACAAAATTACTCACTTCCTGTGATGTGTTGGTGCAAATAGTTATGAATGTAACTACTACAGCCATATGAGAGAGAATTTGATTTATCACTACCAAAGAAGCCCCAATAATAGCAGTATTCGATTTATTTACTATATACGATATGTAGTTATAAAGGGTCGCTGTGATATCAAGGAACAATATGCAAGTGATAAGCAACATTTGAGATCGATATATTTCATTCAAAGTATTTGATGGATCACATCCGTGAATACCACTCACAAATTTAATACCAGTCTGAATATTTCGACATCCAAGCGAGACTTGCAGATTCGCGACATTTAAACCGTTCTGAGTTTTTAATTATGCTCTAATCCTTACGAATACGTCCCAATATTTCATGAATACTTTGAAATTGATATTGTAACCACAATAACCTTTCTATAAACAAAATTGTCTGCCAACAAATAAGAAGATGTGAAGAAAAGTAAATAAGTTTCATAGACAAATCCACTATATAGGTTGGGAAGAACACAGTGTATATTGAATGAATTACAGAACCAATAAAAATGACATATAAGATAGCTTTAATATTTTTACAAGTAATTTGTTGATCATAATTTATTCATATTTTTTATTTGTTTACCGATAACATGTAATTATCTGAAACTTTAATAAACAAATGGCTTTTATGCATATTATCAACTGTGATGCTAATACAGAAAACACATTAAATAATTTTACTACATATCCTGACATGATTGCGAGAATATACATATTACTTTGGTGGTATTGCATAGAAAAAATTATGAAAATCAATTGAATGACAGCAAGTACTATACCAAAGAATGTTGAGTAAATCACGCTAGTTCTATATTTTCCGAATTCCAGGTTTGAGACAGCTAACTTGAAAGTAAAAGGAGCTATTCCCAATATCTTTGATATACAAAATAGTCGAATAAACATACTCATTCGTCAGTTAGTACATGATTCCTATTATTACAATGGTACCTAACACGATAAATCATTTGTGGAAGAAAATATTATTACACTTACACTTATAACCCGCGTAACTTTAAATGTCGCCACATCAAGAAACAAACGCTCGAAATTTCATAGTTGAGTTAATTAAAAGCTTTCAGGTTTTTCACTAATATAGAAAACTTATTATTATGTGTCACAAGAATAGATGATGAATTCTGATCTCGCAATTAAGTAATTAATAATTACTATGAACGATCATTGTGACATATAATATTTTTTATGAACTTTGAGTTCCCACTGTGTGGACAAAACATTGATCTTTAATAAACATCCATCGAATAATTTTGCTCGCAACGTCCACTCTAAAGATAAATTAATTACTTTAGAAAATATATGGATTAATTTAACGAGTATTTTACTCTTCTGTACCGTGACCGTCCGTTTTAGAAAGTGGCAATTATATTGAGGACCGGTGACTGCTCAGCAAATTGAAATTGAACTCCACAGACGTATTTCATAGGAAAAAGAGTATTACCTATGCCAAGATTTATGTTGATAGACATCAGATATGTGATAATAAAAATCATTTTATCACAGAATACTAGTCACTATCTATGGAGTTAACTTAATTGTAATGATACGTATTGGTATCACTACTTAATTCAAGTAGTATGACCACAAGACAGATTTCGGACGAACTTCTCCAGTACTACTTAATTTAATGCCTCTTGGAGAGGTTCAGGCCATGAGGCCTGCTCTTCCACCTAACCGTTGGACTTGGGTAAGGGAATTGGGAAGGTGAGATGTTGGGTTGCCGTGGAATTTATGATACCGAAACGACATTTGTTTGGAGTAGGCGAGGGAAACCCTCACCTGGTTCGGCCGAGCAGGTTTTGAACTCGCGCTCTACTGCACAGCGGGATCATGGAAGCGAGGACGCTACCACTAGACCACCACTGTACTACTTACTTCTCATCGCGAATAATATTGGAGATAACAAACATACACTTTATTTTTTATTGTAATCTTGTGGAAAGACAAGCCGACCGTACCCATCTCCGCAGGGGATGTTTTGTTGTTTTGAAGCGGTTGAACGTTATAATTTATTGTCAATTAAAATTTAAAACTGACATAAAACATGGCGGTGTATTAAATAGTTCAGAATATTTAGTAAATTCAAAACATCACATTTCACACTTGTTAATCCTTATAAAATTGGAATTTCTAAAATCCATTCTTATTTATTTCTTAGAATATATTAGCCACATTTCGCGCAAATTTCTCGTTCTCATATTTTCTTCGCTATTTTTATGAATATGCTAGACATTCAGGATAACGAAACAATGAGTTTTTTCCTTTTATTCCTATTTAAAATTAAAACATTGAATATTGCAGAAAATAGTTTTCAAATATTGTCGGGGAAGATTTTTTTATTGCTTCACAAGTCTCGATGCGGAGATTGCTTCGCAATAAGATTCTTCCTTTCCAAAATAAATACTCAAAGGTTAAACAGGACAAGATTTATTATGCAGGATCAATGTGAACTAATAATTGAATCGTAAGCAAACAATAAATAACACCAGGGTGACAACAACAGGCAAATGAAAGTTTTATGAATTTGTGCCTTTTTTCTCGTTAGACTCACGACGTTGGGTAAGCTGGTTGTCGAAGTTAATGAAGTTCTCTTCCTCGTCACAAGATGGCACCGCTGGTGATAAGTCCTGGCGTAGCTAGATGATAGCTGTTGGATTACGGTATCTCGGAACGTGGTGGCGCTGCTGTATAAGCCTCTGCGTGGTATCGTAAGACGGCGCCTCGTCTCCTCTGAAGGTAGAGTTAGTTCCGCCGCTGATCGTAAGAGGGCGCTTCGTGGCCTTTTGGAGATAGAATTAATTCTGCTGCATACCGTGAGAGAGAGTCTCGTGGCTTTTGAAGATAGAATTAATTCTGTCACAGATCGGACGACTTCGCAGAGCTGGGTTTCTTGGTTGAGGTTATCGGACCCGATGTTCACTCGGCAAGAGAACCCGTCGTACTAATTTCACCGTCGTAGCCGTTGCTATAAACTAAACGTTAATAGCTGACGACGTTAGCGACGTAACACTTGGTCGAGGTTCGTCTATTGAACCTTTTCTCGAAGCTTCTTAATAAACTGACCCGTGTTCTCGAAGTTTCCTAACAAATAGGCGACATACGCTTGCTGGTCCATGTGGCCCGTGTGTCTCATGGAGTCTTCTAATGTTTACAATGTAGAGACTCTCTTGCGTTGTATGTAGAGACTCCCTTGCGGACGGTGCG
Organism: Laupala kohalensis; assembly: GCA_002313205.1. NCBI lineage: Eukaryota > Metazoa > Arthropoda > Insecta > Orthoptera > Trigonidiidae > Laupala > Laupala kohalensis. Next base: position 485,814 of record NNCF01126266.1, read on the forward strand.
TATTATTTTGGTCTTGGATCTCGAATCTCTGATACTTCGTCTTGACGACGGTATAAACAACATGGCGTTTACTGCTTTGGCGTGGCAACATGCATATCTTATGTGTTAGATGCATGAGGGAGTTCATCATATATGTATTAATGTACGTGTTTCGTCGTAATGTAGTAAGGTGCTTCTACAGATATGATTTATAATTACTTGCATACATGAAGAAACAGTGTTGACATTTCATTTAATTAGCGTAATATAGCAAAAGAAATATATTATGTCGTTATGGCAAACTACATATTTCCGAAAAATTGCCTACTACTTAACATCCTCCGCTAGGAAGAAAATATAGAAAAATATTAACAAAAACTCGTTTTTAGGTATTTTATCTACATATTTTTCTCACACAAAATGAGATATCAATTAGTTAGAGATATATTGTAAAAATTGTGAAAATGTAAAGCTTACACTTAACTCTGTTTTTCCCTTTGAAAATTGGAATTTCGGAGTATTCTTTCTTAGTGGAGAATTAGCTCTCCAAGGAAACACACTCTCTGAATTTCATGTTTGTAGCATCATTAGTTTGCCCTCTGCGTTTATGAATGAATCCGCAAGTCTGTTAGTCGAAATAGGCGCACGAAAATATTCGAAGTCCCGAACGGAAAAAGCACCTTAGTTCACCAGTCGTAAGCAATGCTGAAAATTAGTTCATATTCTCACGACCAATGGCAGACCAGTACTAGAGAACACACTCCCATTGCCGTGATGCGGGAAAATATTTCGTTACGAGGTATCGTGGAATACTTGGTAAAATATTATCCATTTCTCAGAATTTGTAACAAAGTAATGTTCAAATTTTGAAGACAATGAGCTTTATCATTCCCTAAATGTAAATCAGATCACTATATTTGTGGTATCACAATGCTCTATTTGGGAACGTAAATCAATAAGAAGTATTGAAACATATTTTCCAGGTTTAAAATTTCCGTCTCTGATAGTTTTCTCCATGATTATTATGAAAAATATTAATACATCTGATTTGTAAATACAAATTATCATATGCATAACATATATTTTTAAACACTGAGAAACAATGAAGAGGCTCACCGTACAGGATGTGTTCACACAACTATCGACCAAAAAAATTAACAATATGACATGCTGGAATAGCTGATTTGCTTGCTTCAATAAGGCGTAAGAAGTAATAGAATAATCAGTACCTCTAAACAGTGAAAGAGGAATTCCAAAAGATTTGTGTGATATCTACGAACAACAAACTGGTAATGCAAAATACTTGTAAATTGTAGAGTTTGTTTAAAGCTATTGAAACATAACAGTCTTTCATGAGTTTCTCTGGCAAATAGAACAAATTTGCGAACACTGGCTCTTGCTAAGATCTCGCTGATATTTTATTTGTCAACAGGAAAAGCGTCCCAGATATATGTTTATTATTATAAATTTGCGAATGGAAATGAACTTCGTCACACAATGTTTGAAAAACTTCATTAATTGATTCGAATAGTGTGATAAACATAAAAGCCATTATACAAACAAAATTACAATTCAATCAATCATAAAATGTGAAAAGTAGAACGATAATAGAACATAGTCTGAGAATTCAGTGGAGACAAGAAAGTCATACATTCTTGAATTCCAAAGAGAATGAAAATTGTGGATGTCATCACAGTTAAGTATTTCCAAGGAACCCTAAATGCTGAAACTTTCAATGTGTTATTAATTGTGTGTGTAAGTGTGTTGTAACACTTCAAAACATTCTGTGAAGAAATTCATGTTGGTACATACTATATGTGAAGCGAAAACGGTGAATACGGCAAAACCTGATAACATAACAAACTAAGAAACCAAAGCTACGAAAGTTGATCGTAAAATGACCTAAAGAAGTGGAAATGAATGTGGAATTAACTATGGCGAAAGTGATTGCGATTATACGCTTGTGTGACGTCACACACACGAAATACACGATCGTCTCACTTGCACATCACGCTGAAGTCCGCTGAAATTAAGAGCAGCGAGTCCGACGATCTTAGATATCTATAATATGAAAGTTATCATCCTAATACCATAATGTTTAAAGAACTATTTCTGCAACGTATGGTAACGTTATTCTTAATCTTTATAAAGTGTAATACAGTAATAGCTTCATTATTTTCACATGAACTCCATGAACTACCATATAAAGTTTCTTTCGTATGGTAAATTATTGAATTCATTTCATTACATAAATATTCTTTTACATAGCAATTTTATAAAGACAACACACATTACAAATTACGAAAATTAACAACACAAGATATATCAATGGGTAATCATACAGTAAATATTTCTTGAAAATAACTTGAAATTAATCAACTCATTTGCCTCATTAGTTCAATAGTTTGATCGAGTAATACATTAGTAATACACGCATCAATGGGCAGCGTATCTCAGAGGTGTTGAACAGAAAGCAATGTGATGATTTTTTGTTTTAAAGAGACACAAATAAGGCGCAATATGGCTGCCAACGTATCCATAAAACTACGTGAATTGTAAAACTTGTGGAATTACAAAAAGAAATGGGTATAAATAATGATAACTCCCGTTTTGGACGGAATTAAAAACTTCCGTGTTCAAGTGACAAAAGAAAGCACAAGTGAATAGACAACATTAAAGTTCTTCGGTAAATATGTATTAGGCCGGTATTACACGGTCATATTTCTATGTCATATATCTATGATCAAAAATATGACCGTGTAATGCACAAACTTTGATCATAGTTCAACTATGATCATGTGTGTATGACATAGGTTCTATTGGAGAGAAACTTTGATCATATCTTTGATCATAGATATGACATAGTAATATGACCTTGTAATACCGGCCTTATATCAGTATCCAATTAACTTTCTCTATATTCCTGAAAATAGTAGAAATATTTGTCTTATTTACGAAATCCTAAACATCAATATCAGGACTCATACAGAATTAATCTATTATGAAAGGAAACTGACGAAGCATTTTATTATTTAAATAATGTCCGGTATTAGGTGTGTATTTTCAAAATTTAATAATACGCTAATAAAATTGGGACGTAATGCAAGAAAAGGAAAATATATATCTTACACGTGAGATTTTGTACCATTGTTTCAACAAAAATTCTTTTCAGAATCTATTTGGTGACTACATAGCTATTCATTATGAGTTTAAATTTTTTTTTCCAATTGGTCAACATTTTAATGCATAAAAGATCATAAAACCATTTCGATTTTAAAATTTGCAGAATGGAGATGGAGCGTGATGTAAGAAAATGAATTTTTATTTGGAAGAATGTCGAATATAGTGTTTTTATTGTTTTAAAAAATGTTACCGACCAAATGATCTCCGTTCTCCAGAATCTAACGAAGGGTTTTGAAAATTTTCAATGGCCAGCAAATGTTCTTGAAATATCTTGGATTTCTTCGATGATAGCAACCTTCAGGTTAACGATAGTTCCGGAACTATGAGTGAGCTTTTTCGAATTTTACAGCTAAATATGTGGTTATTATTAGAAGACGTTTGGTAACACGTTCGTATGTCGAGTTTCTGGGCCATGGGGATACGTAGAAGGACGTCATTCATTGTAAGGACACCGGTGTGGAATGAATGTTATCGATAAACCCCGCTGTATTTTGTCAAGGTTCTAACGATTATTTTCATAGGTTCCCCATGAGTGATTGTGAATGTTTTTTAGTGATAGACGTATTACACGATGACTATAATATTCCCTAGCTCTGCGATAAAGACACTCCCAGATACATCATCTATGGAGTTGTTGAAATTGAACGTACTTGGTACTGATGTTTGGATTTTGAATCTGAATTTTCTTTAGAAATAAACGTGAAACTTTCTTTTGAATACGTTTCAATGAACTGTACGTCTTACAAGTCGCCGCTCAGAGCGGGAATACTACCAGACTGGACGTAACCATATTTCGGGTTACAGACCCAGCCGGAGGGCACTCACACGAAGTGAGGCGGAATCTTCCGAAGACAACCGGACTTCACGTCATCCGAGAGAACTATACTTTTTGTCGCATTTTCTGATAGTAAAACCGAGTCTTGGTTATTAATCTGCGAAATGATGGAACTTATCGAAATCACTGTATTGAGCGGCCGATATTTTTGTACTTAAGTTTATTATTGCAAAATTATTTTGAATTCAGGTTCTTCTTTTATTTCCCTTTCTAGTAAAGTTACATTCTTTATTTTGTTACAAACTATTCCACTCTTAAGTTCTTAGGACTCATGTTCCTCAGTTCGATAATAGAGGTCTGAAGGCCGTAAAACTATAGTACCCCCCCAAAAAAAAATCAAGCAAATAGTCCTATTTTAACCCTGAAGCAGGATAATAAATATACTGTTCTCAAATATTCATAATGGAGAGCATTAAACACTTTGTGAAAACAGCATACGAAGTTCTCAACCAGGACTTAGTGGTTCATTGGTTGTAAAATGACTAACATTATACACTTCAAATATATTTACAGTACGTGAACATTAAAGAGATTTACTTACCATATAAGATGTGTTAACACAACAGCCTATCAAGAAAATTAATACCATCATATGTTGGAGAAACTGACTTCCTTGTGCGAAAATGGATAATGCTGTTGAAGGGAAACCAGTAGCGTAAAAAAGATTTGATGTGCAGTCCAGGAACAGCAAAGTGGTAATACAGAGAACTTGCAAATTGTAGAGTTTGTTTAATCCTATTGATACATCACACAGTCTTCCATGAATTTCTCTAGCGAATAGAACATTTCTGAGAACACTGACTCTCACTATGATGTCATGGGTGAGTATGTTGGAAAACCGAATACGCGTTCTAGATAAACAAGTATTATCACAAACTTGCGAGTTGAAATTTTCATCAGAAAGGGCCCGCAAAGCTTCATTAACTGATTGGAATAGTTGTGTTAAACATAAAAGACGTTCTACAAACAAAAGTACAACTAAATAAATAATAAAATGTGTAATATAAAAGGATAGTATGAGAGACATGGCCTGAGAATTTGGTAGATGTGAAAGAGTAAAACATATTTGGATTCCAAAATGAGTGAAAATTAAAGATGTCATCACAGTCAACAAATTACGGTGCTCCTCATATGGTGACATTATAAATATATTACTAATTTCTGTGTACGTGTGACGTAATACTTCGAAACATTCCGAAAACGAATTAATTTTGGTGCATGTTGCAATTTGTAATGTGAAAACGGTGAATGCGGAAAAACCTGTGCCAACATAACCAACCAAGTAAGCTAATGTTTGGAAGTGTCTCGTGTAGTATTCAAAAGAAGAGAAAATGAGCGTGAAATTAAGTATCGCCAAAATGAAAGCAATAATACTAGTATACATGACGAACAGATTTGATCTCTTCACATGTAAGTTGCGCTGATATACCTTGAAATTAAAAGGTACCAGTCCGACAATTTTTGATACCCATAATAGAAAAGTTATCATCCTAGTCCAATGTGTTTAAAACAATTAAAGAAAATATTTTACATCATAAATAAAGAGTAATTTAAGTTATTTTCAATAATTATAAAGTTGAACAGTATCACCGGCCTTTATTTGACAATAACTACTGGAAGAAGATAATACGCAAATTTTCTTTCAAATTTGATTATGTATTGATCATATCATTCACTTCCTTACGCAAATATTATTTTGTACAGAACAGAAGTAGAGATGAAAGTTATGTAAAAAAAATAATATACCACGATAAGTAAATTAATATAATAAACTAGAAATATAAATATTTCTTTAGTAAATGTAACAAATTTAATGGAACACGTTCACTTATCCACCTTTAGCAAAAGAAACGATACGAAATTATCTCAAACATATTGATCTCGAAAAGAACTTTAAATTAAGAAACTCATTTGCGTAATGGTGCACTTTAATGATTTCAATGGATTATCAAAATTTAGTGACGAACATATTCACAACAATGGGAAGCTTATCTAAGAAATATTGCAAAGAAAATAGAAACTGATAAACATCCAATATAAGTAAGGTTTGAAATTTGCAACTAAACCAAATAGGAAGGAAATTGTGTAATAAGTTATCTATAAAGTTATGGGTTAGACCTCAATTACCGACCGTCTTATCATTTTGACTTATGACGTATAAAAATAAACTTATTAACTTTAAAAACAGTAATCACCTCTCCAGTTCATGATTTAAGAAATGAAGTCTATAGATTCTTTATATTTTTATTGAAATTAGTATTTTATTGGAAAAAAAGAAGAGTTGTATTTTCAATTAGTCACAAAATGTAACAACAATGTTTTTCAGTTTCAGAAAATAAGGACGTCGAGCCATGAAGATATAGTATAACAGCTACCTGCAGTTTTGTTCTGTTTTGAAAACTTGTTAGGTACACTCAAATAATCTTCCAAATCATTTGCCAAATGCAAAAACCCTTCCTTCTTGAGGGAAAGGAATTGAATATGTAGATCATTAAATATGAAAATAGGTGTTTGTCCATATAATAATCCTATCTAAGGGTGCATTTACAGTCTCACAAAGTCTGATGTCTCTGAGACAGTCTCTCAGCGTACTTCACGAAACATAATAATATTCCATCTCAAAACCTCACTATCTCAGATTTTAAAAATATTTTGTAGGCAGGTAGCCATCATATAAACCAAGAAAAGTGCCAATATTGGTGTAAATATTTAACCCGTTTGGAAGTAGCAACAATGTACAGTTTAAACAAACACGTCGCAAAACGGCTCTACACAAAACAATTGAATTGCTCTTGAAGCTCTCCTAATGAAGATAGTAAGCTGGTGGAGGTATTCAATTATCTTTACAATGATAAGCTATCTAACATGGGTAAAAGAAGGTAAAAATTTACATGTTCACATTAAATTTTATTTTTAAAGTCTCAGAATGCACCTTTTTGAATGTTTTCAAATGAATGTTTGAAATAATTGATACTCTTTTTAATCATTTAGGTAAACTGGAATGTGGGATGAAAATTGATTCCGTGTTAAAACAATAAAAGAAGTTTCTTGCCGAGCATCACGTGCGGAACTAGAATATTTCTTTTAATTCTGGCATAACACTATTACTATATTAAATATTAGTTCAGTAAGGTAAAAAAAATGTATATATTGTAAGAAAAGTGTCTCTTTCTGGGTAAATTGCATGTATAAATTGTTAGAAGAATCTCAATAAATGTTGTGATCATGTAAACCTGCAACCTGCTTCTCTGATAAGACTGCAGTAAGGAAAACATATGCGAAAATTCAAATCTGAGATAAATGTAAACACGGGAAAACGCATATATGAGATATTGAGAATACGCATAAATAAAATATACGAAAAGCTAATATATGAGATAGACGAAGAACGCAAAAATTGGAAAATCACATTTACTATACATGGAAAATTGCTAATGCCAAAAATTATCTACGCGAAATCTGAAATAGAAAATAGATAATGCGAAAAACATACACAAAAACTAACTGATTAAAATTGACGGAAAAAGGAAGCAGAGAATCTGAAAAACTGACAAGATAATACCGACGGACACGACTATATGCGAAAAAACGCAGACCTAGGAGATAAGCGTAAACTGATGAAATTGGACAAAAACGGATACTGAAATTAACGGAGATAACTGAATAAATCTGACGCACAACACCAAAGAACACTGAGCAAACGTTAACGAAAACTGACATGAAAAACTGATGATTAAGAAAGACTAAAGGAGACAGCCAGAAAGTAACTGACGGGAAAAGACTGACTAAAAACTTACGAGAGGAACTGACGAGAAACCTTACGCGAAAAACTAACGAAAATAATTTGACTAAAAATTAACAAAATACTGACATTAAACCTAACGGAGAAACTGATGAGAAAACTGCTGAAAAATCTTATATTCAAAACAGACAATATAAATTTACCAAAAACTGATGAATAAACAAACGAAAATTGAGAAAAGTCTTAAAGGAAGACAAAGAATACATGAGAAAAACTGCTGAATAAATGTAGCAGATAAAACTTGCAGGAAAAAATATGAAGTAAAAGCTTGCTAGAACTGAGTTGAAGAAATGAGTTAGGAAAGTGATCTTACTATCTACATGTATGACTATGGGAAAATCGCAAATAAAGTATATTAAAAAAACAAAAAAAACACAAATAACGGAAAATACCAGATATGGAATGTTTTGAATTTTACAAGTATATAAAAATGCACATTATGAATATTCGAAAATTGCAAATATGAGCAAAAAGCATATATGGAACACGAGGAAAACACATATAAAAAACGCATATATGGGATTTATGAAAAACACAAATATGAGAAAAATACACCTTAGGAATATACTAAAATTGAAAAAATGGGGAAAAGCATATATGCGATATGCGAGAAAAACTTATATGAAAAATATTGCCATATAGGAAATATCAAAAACAAAATTACGTCCGTCGGAAATCAAAAACTTGTTGGAAATAGTAGGCGGAAAAAATGACTAAAAACTGGCAAAACTCAGACGTTTATTCCGACGGAAAAAATGACGAAAAAACTGCTGAATAAATTTGAGCCACCGAGATGAAATACTGAAAACTAACATAATATGACGGATAATGCTGATAAAAAATGTCAGTAACTAAAAAAACTGACAGGAAAAACAATCGGAGAAACGTTATTAGAGAAGGGAAATATGAGTACAAAAACTATCGAAAGAAACAAAAAGGGAAAACAGAAAAGAACTGACCGGAAAACCTGACGAAATTAAAACAAAACCTGAGAAGAAAAAGAGATAGAGAAATCTAATGAGAAAATCGTGCTAGCTACATAGGTTATGCGAAAAACACCACTATATGAAACGCGTATATATGAAATGAGAAATGTGAAAATAGGTGTTAAACGAAAATACAGGTCGTGGAACGTCGTAAATATACTCCGAACTGACGCAAAAATATGATGGATAGACTTCAAAAACGTACCGCTGACAAAAAGCGGACATTAAAAACTTAAGAGAGAAAACTTATAACAAGAAATGCAGAATATATTTGGCGCACAAAAACTAATCAGACAGTCTGACAAAAAACTAACAAAATCTTAAAGGAAAATCTGAGGGATAATACTGATGTGAGGGAATGAAAACTGTCAGGAAAAACTGATTGATGATAACTCGCGTAAAATTAACGAAAACATTCAAAATACCTGACGGAAAGAAAACCGTCGTAGAAAACTGATGAGAAAAACTAACGAGAAATCTGACACGCAAAAACTGCCGGAAAAATCTGACCGTAAGAAAACATGGGAAACTGCCACGTATACTGACAGTACAAATTGACAGGAAAACTTTTATGAGAAAAACTACAGGAAACATCTGAATCACAAATGAATGACGGGAAAAAACCAGCGAAGTATCTGGGATCGTATAATCTGACGACGTATTCGGTGTATACGAAGAACGCATGTATGAAATACGTGAAAAAATTCAAATATGGGAAAAATGTGTACATAGGAAATGCGATTATAACAATTATGAGAAAAATTCTTCAATGGGATAGGGGAAAATCGTGAGTACCTGTTTACTCGTAGATCTGTGAATGACATATCTTACAAATGAAAATTGATAACTTTGGCGTTCTTCCCTCAATGCAGAGCGGAAACAGCTTCAATCTTCCACCCACTCGCACTGGATAAGCTTTTCCTCACCTATTTCAGACCAACGCCGGATTGTAAATTTTATAAATTTATAATTTATAAATTTATTGTCAAAAAACAGTACAAACTGCGTATGACCACGTGGAGAACAATAAACTAATTTACTCTCCGGAAGCAAGAAAAGAACCATCCAATCAATTCCGATCAAGGGTCCTAAGACAGAGGCGGATTCAAAAATTTAAGCAAAAATTCCTAGATAAGATGAAAAGTTAACTGCGAGTTATAATACTAATAGAATGTCAATATGTTTGTAATTTAATGCAAACAATTTACGTGTACAAATTATTATCGAACTATATATTATTCTGAGTATAGTGTTTAAAAATCATAAGAATTGAAATAACACTAAATTCACGATGTATTGTTACAATAAACACGCCCCTAGACAAAGCCTAGAGAACCTGTATAAGCAATCCGCCTCTACCCGAAGGAAAACTGGATCAAAACCCGGGCCAGGATGGAGCTACAGGATTAATGTACACAACCGTGCCAAAGTTGATTGGTATCTTATATTTCCCGGTAACTTATCATCTTCTAATCTTGCCAATTTCCTCACCCAAATCAAACTGTTTGATGGCGGAACTGACCTTTCTGTTTCTAGTTTGCCGCATCATGAAGTATGATATACAATGAATAAGAAACAATGAAATTGAGCAGTATTACTTGTATGCAGATCATCTTATTTATTTATTCCCATATCGGGTTATCTGCGGTGTGCTCAACTTCTGTTGTCCGGGAGGCGGGTATTCTACTTCTATGTATCTCAGATTCATAGAAGTAGAATTTGTCATGATACGTAAAGTCTGTAGATTCTATCAAGATTCTACTGGAATCTTCATCNTCACGATCGTATAAATTATTACGAAATAGAATATATAATCGCGAGTGTCCAATCCTTGAATACAATGAAACCTTAAAAAATGTTCTTACTGTTGTTCAATAAATATAACTGGCGAATAACTATTAAAAATTATTTACTAAATTAAATTGACTACATTAAGAATCTTATTTTATCACTTCAAAGCAATTAGATTCTGTGTGTTTCAAACATAGATGCATAACTGAAAAAATATAAGAAACAAACGCAACAATCACATTAATTTATTTTAATTACATATGTCCTTACAAATGTAAACAAAATGTTTATAGTTTTCTCTTAAAATTATTTTATTAATTTTTACTAGGTATGATGTTATATTGAATGAAAATGGGAGACGGGACTGGGATTGGAAACGTGTCCCGTCTCCCATTTCCTTCAATATAACCATTGGTCTGTTTTCGCGCGGTGAGGTTAACCACTATTAAAAAAATTGTGTGTTTTACGAGTAAAATTGTATGCTAACATTTCACAGTCGCTATTATATATTACCACGACCTCCAGTTTTAGAGTCTCTGATCTCCAGAAAGAGATGAATTGGTTAAATTGACTGTGGGGTCAATTTTGCAGTCACTATTCATAATATGCGATAAATATTAAGTAAATGTACAAATTTTGTAGTAAAAAAGCAGTTACAAGCAGAGTATGAGCACTTGGAGAACTATTAACTTATTTACTCTTTGGAAGCAAGCAAGTGACCATCCCATCAATTCCGAACAAGGACCCTCAGACAGTGGAGGATTTATTATTTCTGCGCCCCAAGGCAAAATTATGGCAAAAGTCAAGCAGTAATCAAATCACAGCATATCATAAGAGAAATAATATCATGATCAATAAATAATAGCAATAAATAAATGCAAAAGGTTCTAAACTTACCTCTTTGCTAGTAGAAGAACAAACGCTACATATAGAATGCATTTTCATCACAGACCACAACGAGTAGATCAATCCAAGTACAACAGACATGATGGAAACTCTTCCAGTTTCACGAACTTTATCATTGATCAACAAAAATAAGAGGAACAGTGAAGATGTATTATCCACCAGAGATACTGCTATCTTCAGAAGAAGTTGAATTGAATTCCATATATTGACTTCGTCGCAAACCGTACAAAGATTTTCATGAAACTTTGCAAAATTTTGAATCACACCTAATAACTGTTCTTTTTCCCATTTTTTATTCGTAGAAAGGTTAAGAGATGCATTGAATTCTCTTTTTTTTTGAGAGACAGAATTGTCTTTAGATTTTCCACAAAATGGGTGGAAAGGATAACGAATTCTCGATTGATGTCTTGAATAATGAATTATTGTAGTTAGTAATTTGTTAGTTAATGGCTTTTTAAAGTAAGCAGCAAATTCCTTAGTTATTTTATAATTTACTTCTCTCTCGAAAAAACTAAGTTTTTTTTCCTGGGTCCACTCACAATCATGCGAGATGTATTGCGCACATAAGTATTTTATTTGTAAGTTCAGAAGTTGGAACCCATTCCTCACTGTCAACATGGTAAGTATATATTGGATCATATAAATTAAGAGAACCAATCTACACACTTCTAGGACCACCCTCAAAACTGTATCGTCGAATACGTACTCCTCATGTTGAATCAGTCCGAAAAGTATTTGTGAAAAGACAGATACGAAGAGTTGAATTAGTATTCCCACTCCTATGTAAATATTGGCCCTTGCAAATCTTGCCTTGAATGGAATTCCAAAGTCTATTTTATCCTTAATATCGTTGATGTCTACAATATGTTGAATAAGTCGAATCAAAACATCTTGTCGAACACAAGCCATTATTTGACAGATAAAAGTCAGTAATGAACCTGTTATAATTTGAAAAAACTTTACAATAAGAATTAGTTTGTTTCTAAATTCATTTTCTTGTACGTTCCTTACACTCAAACGAGTACCAACAAAAGTTGATAGAGCAATTACTCCAGCGAACAGCATTGGGTATACCATTGCCTTTTTCGAGGGTTTGAATATTATTCGTTCTTCCACTCGCAATTCCACTGGAAGTAAACCAGCTAATCGCGAAATGGTGAAGAAACCTCGATGTATTTTTAATCTTGACCCCATTTTACCGAAACCAAAATTGTTTCCTCTTCCGTTGGAATTAGATGCAATAAGAAAGCTAGTTAAATATTAGTGTTTTACATCCGTGCACACGCATCAGTTTTCAGATATGGTTTGAAAACTCTTCGTCTTTATTCAATCATAAAAAGTGACGTTAAATATTTTTTCTTACCTAATTAACTTATGAACCAAGTTGTCTTCAAAGACACTGTAAGAAACATGTCATTATTATTGGACGATAGTCATTGTTATGGTTTGGATTCCTTGACAGATCCTTACTTTGATCGATGAATAGCCTTACAATGAATGTACATTTGTCACCACGAAATCCACTTACGACGGTGGAACATGTTTATTGCACTATTCGTAATGTTCAAGACAACCTACATTATGAACGAGAGTTAATAAGTTAATTTTTATTGCGTTGAGTTCTTTGGATAATGAGTAACTAGTTTTCAGGATACGAAATAGAAATTCTGACTCAGAGAAATAAGTTAAGAAACTCAGACTCCTTGATTGAACTACAGGTTTTTCTAATTTTTCTACACAAAAATTTAAACGCCTTTTATTAGAAATATTCTCATGTGGTATAACTCAAAATATAAAGATTGGTTGATATCTCTTTCGGTTACCCGAGAAGAGGAAAGTCCCTATTATCATAATATTTTTGTTCTGTAACATTTTATCATTAATTTAGTTTATTTGAAGTCTTAAAACATATGATCATGGTTGGTCACAATCTCATAAGTTGTATGGGATACAAAATATTTCAATTTGATAGCATTATAAATTTAAAAAAAATGTTTATTTTGTTGATCTTACGATTTAATTACAAAATAGCGAAAATTACCACTTCACGATGTAATATAATCATAAAAAGTTTAGATTATAAATTATACTAATTATCTTTTAGCTTGTAAATTTCAATGAGAATCATAAAAATCTTTAAAAAATCTATATTAATTCCTCCGATTAAAAATCTGTATTATACAACTCTTTTATAATATTCTACGGCAGCGCAGTCCAACAGACGACAAAAACTCTTTTTACGACCCGCGTGTTAATGTGTATTTTGCATCAAAATTTTCATCAAACGTTGGTGAGCACAACTTTGTGTTAGAAATCTATGCTGTCCGAATTAACATTTGACGTGATATCTGACGTAATATTTGATGTCTGTTAAAACTAGTTATAAGTCGACTAACTAGCTATAAGCTATAAGATCTTCAGCGAATCAAAAGTTAATGATTATATGAGTAACAATATGGGAGTACTGTTACCCTAAAAAGACGACAGCAATTTAAAATAAACTATAGTTCGATAATAATTCGTGCACGAAAAATAAATTTTTTGTGTTAAATTACAAACTTGTTGATATTCTATTAGTATATCAACACGTAGCTAACTTTTTTATCTTATCTAGGAGTTTGCTGAAATTTTTGAATCTGCTTCTGCCTTAGGGTCCTTGATGGAATAGTTCCTTGCTTGCTTCTGGAGAGTAATAATAATAATAAATTAAATTTATTGTCAAAAAACAGTACAGACTGCGTATGACCACGTGGTCATACGCAGTTTGTACTGCTTTTTTGACAATAATTTATTTATTTCATGTTTCTCTTCAAATGGGCTAACGCTTACATAACTTTTGTAAAAGACTGCGGTTAAATATGTGCCATACTGCAGGGAAACCTGAATGCACGGGAAAAAATATTTTTAATTTTATAAAATGTGCATTTGTATAAGAATTGCTAATGATAAGATTGAATAATATGTGAAACCCAAAGTTCATAGTTGCAACGCACCGGAAATAAACTACGAATAATGTATACAAAAGAAAAAATAGGAATAATGTATACAAACCAATGAATATAACATATAATTTTTATTATCTTGGAAAATTACTGCATTTTATTTTCCGTGAATCACTATTTAATTCAAAATATCCTTAAAAATCACCCCCAAAATTTAACTTTTTCTTCACTCTATTATCACTTCCGATTGAAAACCACCAAAGTATATAAAATTCAATAAAATCATTTCTATACAAGGCACAGATTTACAGTTTTTTGCAATCGATTTCTTACATTCGTTTACTCACATTCATATTTTTGACATTTCAAAAAATAATCCTTTCCTGGAATCTTGAATAATTTTCGAGCCAGAAAAACGATTTCGCAAATTCGGAATTTTTCGCATTAGAAACATCTCGCCGACTTTTGAGAAATGGACTTATGTTATATTTCGTCAACAAATCTAGTTCACTGAAAAAAAAAATCAGAAACTCTCCCCCAAGGACTTAAACATTTAACCAAATAATTTCTATGAATACTTGTGATTTATATTTTCTGTAATCGATTCCTTACGTCCAAATTTGCACGAAAAGCTTTTCAAAATTTCCAAAAATTGAAACTAAAATAAATTCCATTTGGTCATTTTGAAAAATGTTAATTTAATGTTATTATATTGACATTTGAATCATCTTGTTGACTATAGAGAAATTGACTAGTTTTCATTACGTTAACAAATCCAGTTCACTGAATTAGATAAATATCTCTCTCCAAGGCCATACATGCTCAACAAAACATTTTCTATACGTACTAGCGATTTGTATTTTTTTACAATCGTATTCTTACGTCCAAATTGACACGTCAAACTTTCCCAGTTATTCCAAACCATAATGATATTGTCCGGGTAATTGGGAACATTTTTGAGTCAAGAAATTGATTTACTAAGTCGGGATTTCTTGAATGAGTTACATATAGTCGGAAATGGATTAATATTGGATTACAAAAATATTCAGTTCAGAAAAATGAATAAAAATCCACCCACAAGGGTTTCAATGATCAACCAAAAGTTTTTCGTACGAACGTACAGTACAAACGACTTTTTTTTTTGTAAACGAAGAATTACGTCCAAATTGATGTGTTAAACTTTACAAATGTTTTTTTTTTCAAATGTTAAACATTTCAATTTTGTGAGTTAGAAACAGAATCAGAATATTTCTCTCTCGTGATAAGTATAATGATTCATACACTATGATTGTATGTTGTATTGTTGTATTATTTTTCTCATCCTTATGCAAAATACCAAAAATAGAAAGCATTCATTTGAGATATAAGTACTACTTTTAATTGACTCCTAATATTCGTCTTTTTTGTCACTTGATTAATACATAAGTTGGCATTAGATAGGAAAAGTATGAATCAGAACAGGAGAAATGTGATTTTCTCAGACGAGAGTGATTATATAATAAATGTAGCCGAATGAGAATATAATTTCTAATGGTTCACATGAGAGGTCTGTTGGTCTCGGAATTTAAATGTCAATTGTCATTGATAAAAAGGGTCATTTTTCCTTAAACTGACCGAAATCAACCATTCAAAACTATATTTAGTAACATTATTGGGTTTGAGAATAGGGTTTTATAAGTTAAATGCGTCTAAATATTGTGTTTGAATTAATACCTCCTATGGATATATCAGTTTGTGAGTGTGTTCTGATATCCGTTAAAAAACTGTTCGTTCGTAATCTAATATTTTTGTTACATTTCTTGGTATTAAGCAATAAGTGCAAGTAATATAAAATCTTCGAAAAACACTTGGATCTACAACAAATAACACATCTTAATTAATGCGAATATGCTTTTATTTCTTTATGCCATGGGCACCTTTGGGACTACAAGGAGACAGTTTGACTTGACTAAAAAGAATTCTCAAGATATAAGCTTAAACTTAAATATTTCGTAAATGTACGGCTCGACTAGCAAATTTATGTGATTGAATTCTTACAATGTAATCCACATTGTATCGTGGAACAATAGCGATTGTTCTGCATTATTCATCATTCAGTTACCCAATACTATAATTTCCAATATATTCCATTCCATGGCATGTCGTATTGAGACCACATAATTGCGAACTGATTGAATTTCAAAAAGAAATTAAGCATTCTTTTAAGTATAAGCCGTCTTTATAAGTATTACTTGCTATAAATACTTTGAAATGTGTATGACTAAAAGCTAGAAACTTTCCACTAATAATGATAAAATTCAATATTTAGCTCCGCGAGTTTTATTACGAATCTCTTCGTTGTTTCTGCTCTACCATTAGACCACCAAATATAAAAGCTTTTTAATTCTACGTTCTATTTTTTAAACAAAAGTGACGTGTCATTCGCGTCTCCGTGGTCAGTTCGGGATGAACCCTTCTGCGATCTAAATTTGTACTTTAAGAGGCAGCAAAAAGTAGAACGCCATTTAAATACCCCACATACGTCACATAAATATTCCAATGAATCACCTCATTCGTATAATTTCATATTTTTGTTCAACGCCTTCTGAAAATACGAAATTCTCTATTGTATTAATTAGAGGATATTTCTAGATTTAAAATAACAAATTCTTAAAATATCAATATCGATGCTAACATTTTAAATGAAGAATGAGCTATTATTATTATTATTATTATTANGAAAGAAAGAAAGAAAGAAAGAAAGAAAGAAAGAAAGAAAGAAAGAAAGAAAGAAAGAAAGAAAGAAAGAAAGAAAGAAAGAAAGAAAGAAAGAAAGAAAGAAAGAAAGAAAGAAAGAAAGAAAGAAAGAAAGAAAGAAAGAAAGAAAGAAAGAAAGAAAGAAAGAAAGAAAGAAAGAAAGAAAGAAAGAAAGAAAGAAAGAAAGAAAGAAAGAAAGAAAGAAAGAAAGAAAGAAAGAAAGAAAGAAAGAAAGAAAGAAAGAAAGAAAGAAAGAAAGAAAGAAAGAAAGAAAGAAAGAAAGAAAGAAAGAAAGAAAGAAAGAAAGAAAGAAAGAAAGAAAGAAAGAAAGAAAGAAAGAAAGAAAGAAAGAAAGAAAGAAAGAAAGAAAGAAAGAAAGAAAGAAAGAAAGAAAGAAAGAAAGAAAGAAAGAAAGAAAGAAAGAAAGAAAGAAAGAAAGAAAGAAAGAAAGAAAGAAAGAAAGAAAGAAAGAAAGAAAGAAAGAAAGAAAGAAAGAAAGAAAGAAAGAAAGAAAGAAAGAAAGAAAGAAAGAAAGAAAGAAAGAAAGAAAGAAAGAAAGAAAGAAAGAATCTGGGATCAATATATTTCTAGTAGATGTAATTTACATATTCTTTATTAATATCACTAGAATTAACCTTTAGTGTTATTCATTCATATTTTACACAATTGTTTTTATAATTCTTGAATTCCGATTGACATATAAGAATGGAATAAAAGAATTGCAAATTATGTGAAATTACGATAGACAATACACATCACTTGATGTCAATGAGCTTTGAGTTCTTTACGCCAAAGTTCAGAAATTATAGGAATATTTATATGTAATTCCTGATTCGAATTTTTAAAAATCCATACGATAACTTGTGATAATATCCAAATTCTATGATAAAAACAAATTTTTTTACAGTAAAAAGCAAATCTTTTTACGGAGAAGTTTAATTTATTCTTTAACGGTGTTGTGAGACAACAACTTGAGATGTCATTTTAATACAGAGAATAATAATGTTGATTGAAGTTAAGAAGAGAAAGAATAATTTTTTGTAATGGAAGTCCAAGACGTGTATAATAAAAAATTACGAAATATTTCTTTAATAGCGGCGTAATAAAGCATTTTCTCCCCTTACGACGTAATAGGGATATATTCACCAGTACTAGTCTTCTATTGGTCTGCCAAATATGGAAGCAGTTTCAAGTTTGCCTACGATTGGTCGAACGAAGGTGAGAAGATTTTGCTCCGTCTCAGGAGAGTGGCGTTGCAAACCTAACAATTCCAAACTGGTAAGTGCGCGGGACTTAGAATATTTTCATGGACCCTTTTAAGTTTCCAGGACCTTACGATAGAAATTGCGTAAATGACACTTGTATGAGTCACATATGAAATATATGGAAGAAGTCTCAGAGTTTACCGAGCAATTTAGAATTTATAGAAAACTATAACAAAACTATAAGAAAACAATAACAAACTGACTTAACTGAAGTTTAATTAGACGAAAACCAAAGCATCTAATTAGATTCACATTTTTGTCATAACTTATAATTTAATGAACTTACCTTGTGACTCACGTTGTGGCTGTGATAGGTCACAATTATTACATTTACGATCTGCCAAACACATGTACAAATTCCATTAAGAACTAATGGAAAACGCATATGATTAGAAATGAAGACGACTCCAATAATCATGAAGAGGTAAGAAGTTAACTCTATAAGAGCGATTGCTGTTAGCATGGCGAGCTGCAGACCATAGAAACTACTCAAAAGTTCTGAAAAGTCACATAGTCTTTCATGCATATACGCAATTCTTCTGATATTATGAATCATATCAACATGATTCATACCGTTATCTTGATGCACATATTCACTAATTCTCACATTACATCTCTCTGAAATACGCGGAAAGTACTTTCTGTCACCAAAGTTTAGTAATATTGCAGATGGATGAATTTTATTCCGATGTACTATCGAAATATTTGAAATGGATGAAATCATTTCCTTATTATGTGTAGTTCGTAAATTATAGTTCCGATTTTTCTGTTTTCCGAAATTCCTCTTTCGTACTTTTCTTGTAATCCATTCTTCCTCGTTCGGTGACAAGACCTCAGTTATATCAATAAATTTCAAGTTGTTTTTGATACAACGTCTTCCAAGAATAAAGATGTTCAGTAAATACTGCACCATAACCAACATATTTATAAAACCGCTAGCTTCAATTATACTCCTAAAGATCACTCCTTCTATTATATTTTTACTTTCTAATATCATATTATTGGAATATGATAAATATTCTCTGACAATAATACCTCCAACTTGTTTTATAAACCACAATACAGTGTAAGTAATTATTTTCCGCTTGTCCTGTTGCGACAACACCTTTTCATTAATTTCTTCAGAGATCCATATTCTCACCAGTTCGTTGAAAAAAATTATTAACTTTGATCGATTTGTACACGATATTAAGAGTGACGTAACTGCCGAAAATATGTTGATAATTATAATAGAAAGAACGACAATGCACCTTAAAATTTCAAGTTGAGACGAAGGTCGATTAAGTCTACTATAAAATGTGTAAGGAGTGAATGCGATCAGAGACGTGGCTAAAACTAACGAATACATCAAAGATAAATTAGTGGCTTTGAATGCAACATTCCCATGTTCTTGAAATCTCGTCAAAGGCATTAGCCCCAATATCTTCATGAGAGAAAGTAGGGGATAAATAACATAATAGAGAGACTCATTCATATTCGAACCTTATCTCAAATATTTACTGTAACTCTGAATATATTCTTAATTGCCAATAATTTATTGAATATATATTGAAAATTTATAATAATCTTATTCATAAAATTAAAATTGTAAGTAAGGAAAATGAATAATGAAAATTTACCCTTTTTCAGTAAAATTTAGAATTTTAGGAATATACAATTTAGAATAGTCAGTGAAACAAAGGAATATAAAAATTATTGAAATAATTCAGTGGAAGCTTCTCGCTTATTGCATTAATTAGAAAACCGAAACATGTAAAATGTGTAACAATTCTTTCTACTATTTGGTTGGAATAATCGCTTCTTTTAAATCGTATTCATTTTCTTAAGATGACTAAATAAGAGCCCTACCAATACAACAATGTTCTTCCCATAGAAATGACTCGTAAAAAAAGTCGCAAAATTCAATGACGCGTGTGAACGAAACAGTAATAAAGTTAAAGTAATAAACGTTATCAGTATTTTTTCTTTCATACGTGTCCCTCTCAGAAAAAAAAAAGAATTTGATCAATAACAAATTGTCAAATTGCTTTCTCCCATACACATTAATTTAAAACTAGAGATGTCCCTTTGACGTGTGAAATATTTGACCTTTTTAACAGAATTGTGCACGTAACATAAAGTAATTATCGTAACTTACTAATTATTCCAATTATTCAACGCGAGACGCTTAATATGTTCTGTATATTCCAATTTTCCAATGGATTTTCAAAAATTATAATATGTTTTATTTCCTCATTAACGTTTTAAATTTTTCAACACAGTGATTAAAAAATTAATCAATGATTAAAAACGAGCCATACTTCACAATTCCAACCAATTGGCCAATTTATGCATATTTGAATTAATATTTCCAAGTAATTTAAGAGAAATACTTAAATTGTTTTCATTATTTTCATTAGTTACTAAATAGAAAGTATAGAACATACATGACGCTTTTTTAAGAATACAAATATAACAGTATTAAGATAGTGTATTAAAACTTTTGATATGTGATTGCAAATCTATGAATAAAAAACCTTACATATTGTCTCGTATAATATTTATAATTCTCAAGTATTCAGAATAATATTTCTAAATCTCAAGTATTCATTTCAATATTAACATATAGTAACGAAGTGATTAGAAAACATTCCAAATATTGTAGTGTCATAAAACGTGAATATATACGCTATTTTCCTCTTCTTTCATCCCTGCGCCCTGACGGTAATGATATTCTAGTGGAAAATCGAGAACATCAGGTGAGGGAGTGTGCTTTGTATGGACAAGAACGTGCAGAATATCTAAACTCGATGAGGAGAAATGGGAATTACAATCTTCGAGATGACAGATACAAAATAGATACAGAGAATACATTTCGAGTATTTGGAGAATTAGTGACAGGTGTGTTGAGAGATTAATAAGATTGAGACATGATAAACATAATAATGACGACAAAAGTCTGTAAGACCAGTAGATAGTAGATTGGATTTAACATTTTAATACACTACTAAGATAATAATTTTTTTAGTAAAGTGTTATAATATCAACAGATTACCAAAAAAATTGTATTCAATAAAATCAAAAAAGTTATTTTACAAGTACGTATTATCAAAGTATATATTTTTCAGAAAATATTTTTTATGATTTGTAACTATATGTAACTCTAAATTCGAGAGTAATTAAGACAACAGACCGCCGCGCTGCTCTTAGACAAGAGCCCAGAAAATCTACATCTACCAGAAGGAAAACTGGAGGAAAAATACGGGCCAGGATGGGATGGTATTAAAAAAGTCTCTCTGATTGCTTTCACACACAGAGAATCGTCTACTACCTGTGCGGCAAATCTATCGAGACGTGCACTATTGCGACGTGTCGCCGGGATAAAATGAAATAAAAGTAGTTAGACAAACTGAATGTGCGAAATACGATTCACATTATCTTTCGACTGAATGGTTTCCATATGTTATCTCCAGATAGGGTGTTGTCATTTCTTCACCATGCCTCTGGCGCGCCGATACGCGTCTTCAAATTCCAAATACAATGAAATGACATCGAAATAACCATATTAGCTTCGTGTCTCGAACACAGGTGACGTGTGACCGACACGTGTCTACGAGACCGGTCGTCTAGTGTGAAAAGACACTCGAATAATATTTTGTTACTCACATCAGTGCTTACTTTCTCACTTCAGTAGGTCAACGTGATAACTTTTACGACCTGTCAGGTAGCAGAGTAGATATAGACAATGATTATAACTAGCTGCCAAATCATAGTTGCGGGCTGTACAAACACAAACACAGAATAATAGCTTGAAGACTCAGCTCTAGAAGCAAGCAGCGTCCGCCTTGTCGACAATACACACAGAAAATTAACTTCAAGACTCCGCTTCTCCACACAGCTGCCGCTGCTGGTTATCTGAAGCAATGTTTCACAAGAATCAACGAATGCAATAAGATCACTCCAATAAGATATACACCTATTGTTGAAGTAGAATTAATTTGATTGGTGCTTATAACAAACAAGATTTCATTGTCGTGAAGAATTAAATTGCCTAGCCAATAATACATTCAAGTAAGAAATTCCTTTACAGTATAAAGAATGCGAATGAAAAATAAATGGTTCAATATGAAATTATGAGCATAAAACAATAATATACGATACAATACGTATTTTCTTCCTAAAAGGTCGGTTTCTCATACGAAAGCAGGCTTAAAACATACAATAAACAATGAAACAAGTGAACTACGTAATTGTTTGCAGGACGAGCGACCGCCACGCGCCCAAGCGTAGGATTGCAGTGATACTGCCTTGAACGCAATTCACGTAGCTTGGTCAACGGTGCCCCCTGGCTGCGTAAGTTTGAACTATGTGAGCTATTACACGCGTGGGCCTTTCTTCATATCCACCTCCTCCGTCCAGAGACGTGAGGTTACTGAAGAATATTAATATATCTTCAAGGCGGGAAAGTCATCTCGAACGAACTGCGCAAGCGTGTAGCGCACCTGTACGCTAGAGATGTCCGTTCAGTCCAGGTGTACTTTTATCAGTTAACTGCAAGATCATTTCGAAACACGGGTAATGTGAAGTTTACCGCAAATGTTATAAAAAGAGAAGCAACTATTTGAACGATAGCTACGGCAATTTGCAGAGATAGTTGCTCGCCGTAGAAGCCACTTAGAAGTTCAGAATGTTCACAGTTCTTTATGTTTATTTGCAATTTTTCTGATCAAATGAAACATTTCATGTGGATTTAAGTAAGGCTCTTCTCTCAGATCACTAATCCTCGTGTCACATTTTACACAAAATGTTGAAAAGTGATCTGTATCTACACAGTTGGATATAGTTTGTAGAAGCTGTATTCTATTTTCAGTGTTTAATGAGTCATTTACTTGAGGGTGTATTAGTTCTCTGTATCCTCTATCCTGTGACCTTTTACTTATACAAATGAAAGAAATACGACTCCTTAAACTTTTCTCAGGCGTTTTCTCATTCATCAACTTCTGACTGCTCGAAAATACTTCCGGTATCATTCTTTTCAATTCCATATTCCAGTGAATGAGTCTTTCAAGCGTGAAGATGTATTGAACGGTTACCAAAATGTTAGTGAACCTACTTACTTCCATTGCGTATCTTATCGTCACATCTCTGAACATAGCACGATTGACGTGAACACTTTTGATACTTGAAATAGTCTCTCGGAAAAATGTCTCACCAACTTGAATACTTTTACAGAATAAAATCAATATAGTTATGTTGAATATCCAATATCATGCTTCGTTTCGAGATGCACATTCTCGCAACTTCGTTCACACAAGTCATTAGTTTTGATTCTTGTATACGAGCTATTAGTTGCGATTCTGTTGCCACAAATGAACATAAACCTATGAGCGAAATTATTACTACGGCTTTTAGTTTCTGCTTGGAAGAAGATAAGCGCTGAACACGATCAGATTGTGCATCAATAGTCAACGCAATGAGTACAGAACTAAAAATGAGCGAGTAGATCAACGATAGCTTATTAACATTAAATGTAACACATCATTTCTCATGAGTAATCGTAAAGGGTAATATCCTTGTTATTTTCATGAGGTAAGAAAATAAATACGTAACGTAATAATTACACAAACTCATGGTGATCAGGGATCTAATTCCAATACTTTTCCTAAAGTGTACAGCTGCGTAGAGAATATTTCTTGAGTAAGTAGTCACTTTATTTTCAGGGAAATTCTCGAAAACAATTCACAATTACCTCAAAATACTTCTCGAAAATTCTTCTAATTCTGGCTTTTTTAAAATGGTTCTTCTAATTTTGACCCTTTTTAAAATGTCTCTTCTAATTCTGATATTAAATAGTTCTTTTTAAATTAATTTCAAATAATTGATTTCTTTGATGAGTTTATTTTTGAACCTTTTTAACTCAAGTTTTCGAGGAATGTAATCTTCATAGAATTAACATTAATTCTTAATGGCATACTTTATTCTTAATTCGATTATTCGGCTTATTCATTATGTGAATATTTCACAAACAAGTTTAATTTTAATTTCTTCAGTTCGAATATCATAAAAATTTGTCGCTTTGTAAAATAAGTTACTTCAGTTTAATTATATGTTGAATGAAAATTGAAGACGGGGCCGAGATTCGAACTCGGGACTTTCAGCTTAACGCGCTAATGCGCTTACCAACTGCGCCTTCCTGTTCGCCTCCATTAGTCTACCATTAACATTCAACTTGCGAGAACTGGCGAGACCGAAAGACCTCTGAGGTGCTCTCATAGAGACTACGCTCCTCATATGAGGCGACTTCCTTAGGAAGTACTTAGTTTTGGGTCGTATTTTCCAATTCTGATTCACATACACATAGAATTCTCCTAATTAATCTGAAGTTCACCGCAATTTAAGAGATTTCTGTGTGTTTGTAAAAGTTATTTCATATTATGCTATTAATTTATTTGTATTATATGCACTACGACGGAAGCTCACATAAAAAGTTGTATTGCCAATCAAATCAATTATCAAATTCTCTCACGTTAATCGTTAAAACACTGAAAGAAAGGAACAAAACATTTTCTGAAAAACTGAAAGAAAAACTTTGGTAAGATGGTATTCTTATCTAATATATCTTCAACCCGGTTCAATATTATATATCAATAGAATCTTTTAATTTACGCGATACGTATTTGGCGAGATAAATGACTTCACAAAACGATTGTAATTTTCTTCTACTTTCTAACGATGTCCAAGTACCTCTATATTATCCATTGAAACTGCAGTCTTATTTTAAGTGCACACCTCTCTGATTTAAAGGAATGCCAATGAAGAAATATTTTATAAACGTTGTCATTTTTATATGAAATAAAATAAGTAAACTTATATATTTAGCTGGAAATATGTCAGATTCGATATGGGTAGAAATATCTTAACTCTGGAGGTCATGTTTAATGCTTTTGAAATGTAAACGATACTCACTTACTTGGAATGAAATTCGTTTAGTTCTGAAGTGGAACACTGCCGATCGTATCTCAGGGAATTTTAAATTCAATGAAAATGAATGCAAGCCACAGAAAAACATTTCTCATATTTTGTCCAATTAACATTAAACTTTTCAGAATGAATTTTAGTAAAATATAAAACAACTCGATTTTATATCAAAGGTGAAAACTGATTTTACGCTTTGAAATAACTTCCGACACGTTAGTAGAATTATTTATTTTCAGTTGGTTTCCAATATTGCACATATTGATAAACGAACGCAAACTTCCCGAAAATATTACATGATATAGAAAAAATATGAAATATCAAATTTATATATTAAAAAATCATAATTTATCAAAATTTAACATAAATCGATAGCTTACGATCTACAAAGCATCCATCGATAACTTTCTGTCCACATTTAATTATAATCAATTTTCTGCTCTTTCTAGAATGTTTAAGGAAGAATTCAACACAAAATTTTAGAAGTAATATTATTAGTTTATATTCGCAGCTTTGCGTATCATACAGGTTATAATGACTACGAAGATCGGAGGTAATATTCCAGAGACACTATGCAACTTATGTGAGATGCAGTTTGCGGCGAAATAAATTAATGTTAGGCAGATATCTACTCACTAATATGTCAATACTCTTTTAAGGAACTTAAAAGTGTCTTTCAGAGTGGCACTCTTGATTTTTTATTGGGGCTATACGACTCGCCGATATCGAGGTCATTAGAACCCTAAAATTTTTGTACCGGTAGGGAAAATTCTGTTACGCACTAAGGAGAGGCAACATGACTCTCCCCGCGTGTGGGACTCACCGAATGAATCGACCATACCCACTAAAAATCCTCCTCAAATACAATTTATCCAAACATAAAAAGACTGAAAAAAAGACAACAGTTTCCTAAAACATTATAAAAACAGAAAACAAAGAAAGAAGTAAATGTAAATTTAAAGAAAAGGGGAAAAAAGGAAGAGATTCAAATGTAAACCCTACCGAGAACTTGTGGGAGGAGCCCCGTTTCGTTTATGGATTTGAGTAATGACATAGAAATAAGGATCAGATGCTGTACCAAAAGCCACATTCCGAAGGAATATAAAAAGGCGTATCAAAATCGGTTCATTTTGCCTAAGCATAACGTTCAAACTGTTGATTGTGTCGCCGTCCGATGGTACTATATTTGACTCACTCCAGAAGAAAGTGTTCCACGGTAAGTTGTGTGTTGCAAGTTTCACAGATGGGGGAGGTTCACCGCGTAAGAGATGGTGATGGGTAAGTTAGCAGTGGCCAATACGAAGAAGTGTAAGTATCGCTTTTCACGTCTGTTCGCACGGGCTGATGGCGACCAGGTCTTAACGAATTCTTTTACCTTCCTTAGCTTGAAGCAGCAATTTTGCTATTCGGCTTGGCGTGTCTTAAGAATAGACGATCTTATGGCAAGCTTTGAATCTGATGTAGGAACGGTTGAAATATCAAGTACTGTCTTCTATGTTCTCCGCTTCACTACCTCATCAGTTTCTTCGTTACCCATAATACCCACGTGTACACGAACACAAGAAAGGACTATTTTAAATTTTTGAACCACTTGGCGGTTTATTAGATTCTGAGTAGTCAGTGTAAGGATGTCAGAAGTGTACAGTGAAGACACCGACCAAAGAGCACTAATAGAGTCACTGCATAGAACCACATGCCATTTTGAAGATAGCTGAATGAACTTCAGCGCCTCAAGGATTCCATATTTCTTCGCAGAGTACACGCTGCAAAACGAAAAGAGGCGAAAAAAACGGGTGGCACTATGTCAGTGGAAAGCAGAACCTAACGAATCGTTCTTGGTTAAGCCATCATTATATATAAACAAACGATTAAAATAGAAAGATTTCAGTTCTCCCAACTGCTGCTGGTACACAGCAGCAGGAGTGTCTTGCTTTGAAAGTTGAGACAGCCGGAAGTCGATGGTTGGTTGCATTAAGGACCAAGGCGAGAGTGAGGGTATTTCACTGGAGTAGGAAGCACGGTGCCATTTTTCTCTAGAAGGTTTAATAAACGGATACCAGTTGGGTGGGGTAACAAAGGTCTTACAGCGTAAGATGAAATAAATTTTGGAGAATGAAGGTCTTGACGACTAGGGTGATTTAAAACCCCCATTAGTTTCACTCCGTAATATCCAAGTAAAATATCGTGTTTTCTGTTGTGGGATGGCCCCCAGCGTCTACTAGTAAGCATTCTATTTGACTAGTGCGGAAGGCACCAGTTGCTATGAGGACCCCCTCATGATGGATCCTGTTAAGTGTTCTGAATGTCGACGGTGATGCGGAGGTGTATACAATACTGTAATAATCTTATACAGACGGAAGAAGACTTCTATGCAGACGAAGTAGGCAATTGCGGTCTGCAACCCATGGTAATGTGCTTAGGCTGCGAAGGAGGTTCAGGAATGAATTACAAAGGGATTGTAGTTTTAGGATGTGATTGCGCCAAGTTAATGTGCGGTCGAATGTGAGACCCAGAAATTTTGTAGAGTCAACGAAAGGAAGACATTGGTCCCCAAGAAAAGATCGGGATCATTGTGAGCTTTGTATATCCTGCAGAAATGCATACAGCACGACTTGGATACAGAAATACTAAAGACGGTAGAAATGCACATCTCGTGAAAATGGTTTAAAACCAATTGCTGTTGCCTCTCCATGACCGAGGTGCTGCTTGTCGAACAATAAATGGTGAAGTCGTCAACGAAGAGAAACACCGCACCGGTTCTCGAACCACTGACATAATACTATTTATGGTTATGGCAAAGAGAGTGACGCTCAGGAATGAGCCCTGTTGAACACCGTTTTCGAAAGGCTGATTAGATGACAAATTAGTTCCGAGGCGATCGCGGAAAGACCGTTGAGGTAGATAGCTCTCCAGGAACAGAGGAGGACAATCTCCGAATCCCCCTGAGTGCAAGGTGCGTAGGATTACGTACCTCCTGGTTGTGTCTTATGCATTTTACAGGTAAAAAAAGATGGCCACGAGCTGTTCCCTTTATACAAACGCTGATGAGATGGTAGATGACAACGCAACTAGGTGGTCTAGCGTTGAACGCTGTTTTCTGAAACCACACTGGATAGTGGTCAGAAGGTTACGTGATTCCAGAGACCAAACAAGGCGACGATCGATCATTCTTTCTGACAATTTGCAAACGCAGCTTGTCAGAGAAATAGGTCGAAACTGCGACGAATTAGAACGATGTTTTCTCTCTTTCGGAAGTGCAATAATTATGGTCTCACGCCATTGAGCAGGGACGGTATGCTCATTCCAAATACAGTAAAATAACTTCAGAAGGAATTTCATGCCTATCTCTGGAAGACGTTTTAGCATCGCGTTATGTACTTGATCAGGACAAGGGGTTGTATCTTTCGTAGATGCAAGGGCAGAGGTTAGCTCCGTCATAGAGAAAGAAAAGTTATATTCCTCGTCTCTGCAACTGGTAAAGTCCAAGCGACACTCTTCCGCGCGAGTTTTCTTTTAGAAAAACAATGAAGGAAATCAGGAGGAGTTAGATACTATTTCATAGTGCGATGCACGTTCCTCAGCGATGACTTCTGGAGAAGTTTGAAGTTGCCCATTTACATTTAGACTAGGGATGGAAAAGGAGACCACGAACCTTGAAACTTGTGAACTTTCTGACATATGACTGATGATGGAGTACGGTTTGTAAGAGATGAAATGTAAGCCTTCCAGGAGAACGACTTACTTTTTCGAAGAGTTCGTTTTGCTCTGACTCTGAACCTTTTCTAACAGTGAGATTTTCAACAGTGGGATACTTTTTAAACCGCGCTAAAGCTTTCTTTCTAGCGGTGACCGCCTTTGCGCAATCCGGATTATACCATGGAACTGGACAATGTCTTGCATTGCATGATGATGGATGGAAACATCGGCGGCTTCGAGAACCGCGTTGGTTATCTTGAGCACGTCGTTTTGCGAGAGAAGAAATTCTATTTTTTTAAAACAACGTCCCATCCCTGCCTCGCGCGTGTGTGATTTTATGATTTTACTGTCTATATCTTAGTTATAATTGAGTATTGACAAAAACAGAACGTATATTTTTAATACAACTCCTTTTCTTAATAAATCCCATGATAGTGTTGGCACAGTTTATTCAGAAACACCCTAAAATTTTGTGTGAAAGGTTGGGAAAGAGGGAAAGCGGAAGGTTTTGGAACTAGATAGTAAAAAATCATTTTATTTTGAACAACAATTAATAATCACGAAGTAATCATTACGGAGTGATAGAGAGTAGGCGTGGCTTTTCGAAATGACATACAGACGTGTTCAAAATTTCATCAATCTCGAAATAAAATTGTAGTTTTATACGGAGTGATTATTATGTAAGTGAACAAACTTGAGGGGGTCATACGTGACAAGAAAAATAACATATTATTATACATCCGAAAATAGACGGTCAGTTCATAATAAAGAAATTATTACTTGCACATTTCATTACACATTGTATTAATTGCTTGCGTGACAAAAGATGTATATGTTGGCCGCCATGAGCTGCATTGCAAGTGTTCACATGTCTCATGTATAGACATATATATATATATATATATATATATATATATATATATATATATATATATATATATATATATCGTNNNTATATATATATAGACTCATCGGTCTTATATACCTCTGCGGCCAGAGTAGAAGGTCCCGGGTTCGAATAGCAATTTTCACCTGGACGTTGACGATGCAAACTCTCCTCCACGAGTAGGTACTCGCAAGTTGTGAGTTATTGTGTACCGATTGTCCGAAGACTTATATGAAATAGTATATATTTTAAGAACCAATATCAAGGTTGATTGCATTGTTCATGCCCTGTGTTGGCCTGCGAGATGCAGATGTCTGTTCGCTTCAAAATCATTCGCCCCATTCACACGTGTTCACATAAAGCAAGTATTTTATATATTTTTCGAAACGCAGTGGCGGGCCGTAATGATCCTTTACACAATTTTAGCAAGTCAGGGTCTTGCACATTAAATTTGTTGTAACCAACCCTCTGGAGAACGAACTAAATAGTCTTCACTTTATCGCATACTTTATCGTAAATGATCGTACAATAATAAACTTTCATCAAAAATTATACCAAAATATTTATGGTGTCACACTATTTTGTTTAATTGTTTAGATTTAGTCGTGACTGTTGTCTGTCGAGGATATTTTGTTCACAAGACAACGTAGATTTTGTTTTTGAGTCGTGTTTATAATTATACTAGCTGATTACCCACCTTTGCGCGGTATTTTTCTTAGATTTATCTTCTTTTACTCGGGAAAAAATTAAATCTATCTCTATAGTAAGATCAAAATACTTATACTTACTCGTTGTTAAAACATGTACAACATCCTAATTTTTCAAATTCCTAATAATAATAACTTTATACAAAACTTGACAAAACATTACACCATCTCGCGGGAGGCGCGTCGGTCGAATTTTCGCTTCAAAGGCATGACGCGGTTGCAATATTTCATTAAAATTCTAGTAACATATAAAGTATCCGTGGAAAATTTTTGTTTTAGAGACATATCTTTGTTAAATGCACAAAACAAATTATCCATTAAATTTGACGATGATTGATTTTTCCTCATTGAATTACTCTTTTAATTATTTTAACACTTGTATTTTTAATAACTTTTATCTATACTCTAGGTTGTAGATATACAAAACACTAAGGATTCTTTTGTGTAACTCTTTGGGGAAAACAATATTGCCATTCATAGTTGTCACTTATCTTGAACCTTTTAGGCAGAGTAAGCAAATATCTATCTTTTTTTTATCGATAATTATTGTCAAAAACCATTTCTATCTTTCTTATCACACACTTTTAAAATAAAAGAAAACCTATGTGCTTCTTGCAAAATTTCATCATGATCGGCCCAGTGGTTTAGTCGTGATCAGGTAGCAAACAGACGGACGCACCTTTCGCGTTACACATACAACAGTATGGATTGTCGTACTAAGGATGTAACATCCATAGATTTACATATCAATAGAAGAATTGTGAGTTCTTTTATATTGATGATATTTTATTAACACGTCTGTAGATATTATAACAAGTACCTAATTGTTATTTCAGCGAACGCATGCTGTGAAAAAAATAATAAATCCGCCACTACCTCAGGGTTCTAGATCGTAATTGACAGGATTTTCCTTTGATTAATTTCGAAGAGTAGAGTAGATTATTGTCCTTCACGTGGTCATACGTAGTCGCTAACTGATTCTCCATAGTAAATTTATTATTAATTTAAATCCCACGTAGACGCTCTCGCGCACGCACATCCAGAAAACCCACGCTAACGAGCTTTCATATTTGTTGTTTTGTATTTTGCGCCACTTCAAAAAATTGTTGTCATGTGTATGTTCGTAAATCCACCGTAAGTAAATTTCAGTCTTTTCCTCTGATCTCTTTGAAATAGAGTATACTCTCCTGGAACGAATTCGTATGTATCTTAATACATTCCGTAATTTGCTTTTGACAGATTGCAATACTTTCCTTATACATTAATAATTAGAAATAAGAAGGAAACAATGAGTTGACACTCCGTTTTTCAGCCTAAAATTTGAAACATGTATAAAGTGAAATTAAATTAACTATTGTACTTTAAATCACGAATAAGAATTACAATATTTCACACACAAAATAAAAAAATAAGAAATAAAAGCATCACAAATATAACATGTATATTACTGTGAGTGAAAATGAATTTATGAAGAAAAATAATATAGTTTGATTAAAGACAAAATACACAGTACATATCTTGAGATTAACAAAAATCGTTTGGAGAATACGTTTGGAAGTAAACCCAAAAACGTAATTATAAAGGAATAAAAATGTAAAGTTTGCAAATTTTTAAAATAACCTGCAAGATTGTACTTACCGTTTGAGATGTTGTTGCACAACAGAGACATAGCATAAGTATTTTCATTAATGGCCAAAATGTACCATGGATTACAAATAATATTAGACTCCATCGTTTATATACTGGAGTGTTTTCCCAAAATGTTTTCATTTCCGTCACTTTAAATAAAGCGGAGGATGCATCCGCTAAATTTTCGAAAACTTGCAGGAGTAATTCCACATTAAATAAACTAATCACCAAATCGGCAACATCGCAAAATTTGTGGTGCATTTGAGATAATAGTTTAATTCTCTCAAGTAGATTGTTTGAATGTTTCCTTGTTTCTTGAATTTTATTGCTGTTCAGGTTAAAGGATCCAAGTACCAGGACTTTGAATGATGAGGGGATTTGAATGACTGGGTGTTGTCTGGAAAAAATATCTTTGGATCTATGTAAGGAAGGTATTTTCTGAAAGAGAGGAGAAGACTCCATTATACGTCTGTTAGACATAGATGATGAAAGTTTGGAGTTTTTGTATTGAGGAGGCGGTGAAATAGTGATGTCACGGTCTACGTACGTACTCATTAATGTAGACAAGAAATGATTAGAATTCCATTCTTCATCCAGTGATGGCAAGTTGTTGAACATCTTCAATAATTCACTATTAAGGCCAACAAAGTATACTCGAGTATTAAAAACCATTCGAACAAATGTAACCATGTATAGAAAATTAACAACCCGACTGGATTCATAAAGGAATCTGTAGCCAAAATTCCAAGAGTATGATCCATGAGGATTGTAGTAGATAAATTGTCGGAATATTAGTTCGTTTAGCTGAATAAGAGAATATCCCAATACAGATAAACGTGACCTATAACCGAATTTTTTCATCAAAGAGATCCATCCATACTGCATAATTTCAGAATTCATTTGATATAGAGTGTTGAGGAAATATATTACTTTCTTTCGCGCTATGCAAGAACCAAACTGAGTGAGCACTGCTTGCGTTGAGGATAAAGTCAGCTGCATCATCTCGATACAATGATTCATCCTGTTCTTCTTTGATGTGTCCTGATACCATTTGAATATAAGTATCCTTGGAGTGAATATTGAAAAGACGGCCGCAAATAGAAGGGAGTATATAATAAATACTTTTGAT
The DNA here is from genome assembly GCA_002313205.1 of Laupala kohalensis. Classification (NCBI taxonomy): domain Eukaryota; kingdom Metazoa; phylum Arthropoda; class Insecta; order Orthoptera; family Trigonidiidae; genus Laupala; species Laupala kohalensis. The sequence goes on from NNCF01126266.1 coordinate 519,240, forward strand.
AACTTCCATACCCTCCTTCCATTTATATTATCATAAGAGACAGGAGCAAGTCCAGCCAATCTGATCAGATGGAATATTAGTATATCAATTTTGATGCGTTTTATAGGATTTAAGCCCATTTTTACGAAGTATTTTGGACTAACAGAACGTTTCAACTAGGATAAAAAATATTCTGAACAATATCTCTCGACCCTTGGAAAAGTTTTTATGTATTTGAAATGCGCTCATATGTGAAATTCACGCGTATTTTCGAAGTAAAGAGCATGTAAGAGTTCTGTAGAATCGATCTCCTACGTTAATATTAAATGAACCTGATCCGTGAAAACATCACTTACAAAAGCTGACGTACGCCTAAGTAGAGTCGTTTCATGAGTTATTCTTATTTCTTTACTTCTTCCAATAAGAACTTACGTTAGATCACGATTACAAATATTACTTGCGATTGTAAACTCGTTAATATAACTAAGAGACACGGGTATATTTATTTTTACTTTCTCATATACGTACTATATGGAAAGTATTGTCTTCGTAAAATATTTCGGACTCGAGATTTTGATTTAATATGTGTTTTGGACGCATAATGAGTTGGTTTTAGAATCCCATTCGTCGTCTGTGCGTGGCAATTTTGACTAAAAAAATGAATGAATACTATTACCTTTTATACTTGGAGTAGTAATCGCTTCCGAAGAAACTAACACTAGATTAGAAATTTTAAAAATGTGTTGCATTCACATTTCACCCTACTATTGAGAAGGAATGAATTTTTTTTTTTAATTTCAACAAATATCTTTTAAATCTGCTAAATATATCAAGTTTTGTGTTGAACCAACCCTTTGATATTTTGTATGAATTATCCATTAGAAACTTCATTCAAGTACAACTTGAGGCGATATACATTCATTATTGACACATTACAGCGATATCATACATTATAACTCGTAATATTTTTAATTCTCTAACTGCAACTCCGATGTTTAGATTATTTTGTTTGGCACTGGTTCATGTTTGGAAAATCAACCCGTTAAGATTATAATGCTATGTTTTATACTATTTTAGGAAGACACTTTCATGTTCCTATTTTGTGAAACTTGTACAATTTTCAAAGATTTTGTTTTATTATGTGTCTTTCCCTTGTTATTGGAATACCTGTTATCAATATTTTTATTGTCTTTATAGTAATTTGACACGTTGATATTGATTATGAATTAAAGTAATGTGGCCAATGCAATACATTATGTCTGCGTGAGACGTTATGAAAGTGTTTTCCGTAACGATCTCTATTTAATGAAAGCAATCATTTAAAAGCATCTCCTTAATGACCTCGAGTGATGAATTATTTCAGATGGTGATATAAAGGAATTATGATGAAATGCTTGTTTATGAAGGAATTTTTTTTAAATATTTGAGTATTAATTGAATGTAGTCTATGCTGTAAATAAATTTTGTCTAAACTGTTTGCAGCAATTTTCTGTTTGGTAACGATCTTAATTTATTTCATTTAACTTGTACCGTTAATTATTTTTCCGTACTGTTTTTCTACTAGCAGATTTTCCGTTTAATATGTATGTAGTTTGTATTTAATGAATGAATCATTAATGCTCTTTATTTAGTTTATTGTTAGCATAGTTGCTGAATTATCATTCAACGCAGGCGCTTAACATATAACGACGAAGCAGAGAATGTAAGAAGCAGAGAATGTTAATTTCTACTAAGAGTAAGGATTAGCTAGTAAAGAAAAAAATTGAACCTGAAGAAATATTTTTTTTTTAAATGTGGATTCGATTTTGGCTACTTAAGATAATGATAAAAACAAAGAGGACCATGAAATTTGGCCAATGTGTGTGCAAAAACGTAGACACGCTTGAGGCAATTTTAGAGGGGAGGATATGGTAACGAAAATTAGAGCAGTAAGGACGGAGGAAAACGTCGATGTGAGGGTCCGCTTAAGAGCTGAAGACGATGAGAAGGGAGGATAATAGCATTGACGTCGAGGAGGGTGAAGGAACAGTGTGAGCTCCCGTCCATTGTCCACGCTCTTACATTTCCATCCGATCTGCATACATATTAGAGCGTCGGTCTGTCCGTCCGTGCGTTCGTGAAGGTGCCGCTGCCACCGGCGTAGCGCCGCCGACGGATGCCTCGGGATGTGGTGTGAGAAGGCGAAGTAGTAGAAGTGACCATAAAAGGGAGAATGGAAATAATGTAAAGGAATCATCGTACAAAGGTTCGGCTATCCTCGTGATGGGGTACGGAAGGTCGTTATTTCAAGAGATTTTGATGATTCTTGCAATACATATTTTCTATTTCTAAAGTATTGCACTCTTAAAGAAAACGAAAATAATGGTTGACATAAAAATTTCATTATCTGGTTCTGCGTAAATAAGTAAACTCACAGTTTGTTCAGTTCATCCAATTATAGACAGTGAGTATGAGTTGATATATCACAAAATATAAATGAAATTATTGTCTACAACAGAAATCTGTCCTAGACATATGAATTAATTATGTGAGCACTGACAAAAGCACACGTGCGAGCTTGAGAACGCGTCCATTCAAATTGAACTGTGACCCAAGGCTCTTCTTTCACAGAATTCTTTTGCTGTATCTTAACATAAAGCTAGCCTGTCATGGCTTGCAGAATGTACTGGAAAGGTGAATCGAATGTTTCGAATCTCAACAGGAAGTTTCTAGATGAATTTGGATGGACATAATGCGGTTGTCAAATGTAGGTTAGAGTAATGTGAGTATGGGACTACTAGTTGTAGTTAGTGTCCTAGTTAATTTACAGGGAGTGTGGATGTGACGACGATGTTGTCCGAGTACAAGAAATGGAATTTAGAATTGTGAGAGAGAAGAAACACAGAAACCGGGGCTTCAGGAATGGAGATGCGTGGGGATGGCGAATATTAGGACGGAGAACGTAAGAACGGGGAATGATGAAGAGAGAAAGACCAAAATAGAACGATGCTTCCGTGGCAGGAATTGACTTCATAGTTAATTGATAATAGCTTGAAGGTGCATATGACATGAGAAGGTGGGGGAGAATACAGCTACAATGTGGTATTCGAGTTTTGAGATATCACGGATACAGGAATAGTGTGGTTCGAGCGAATGGTAGCACATTTGAGGAGGTCAAGTGAATATCGACTGTCGAAGAAATGCTTGGTTCTATCCTATACCTGCCTTAACCGCCGCAGATGCCAAGTCCAAGGCTCGTCGGAAAGGGCGTTTTACTCGGCGCACATGCTAATGCTCACCGATGGCCGAAATGCTGCCCACCGTATGTCCGGCCTCTCTTCTCTCTGAATTCTCTTTTCTCAAAACGTTCCGGATATTTGATGCTGATATTTCCACTGAATTCAATTTTTGTCTTTTAGATTTCCACTGGTGATAGTGCCATTATATCATCGATGTTTATGTTTAGCATACAATTTAATATTATTTGATCTTTACTATTCGAACTACAAAATTTGTATGGGACAACTAATCCATACACTTGCACAAAATATTATTATCTGATATATCTTCAAAAAATAATTTAGTTTCGAAAATTACCTCGTCGTATCAAATTATGTTGGTGATTCTAGTATTGAAGATACAGTATCAATTGAATGCGAGTAATTACAATTCTTTCGAAGTACCCATATCGTGTCGAATGGTTATAACATTAATGTTTCTATGCTAATTGACTTGGAAATAATGTAATTTTAAGAATATGTGACAATGTAATATTACAACAAAAATTAATTTTGAACTCTGAAATTAATTAGAAGGAATTAATTTTAATGGCCTTCTGGATTATACGAATCGACGACTTCAAATAGCACGCTGCGTAGCCATGTTGCGGGAGAGCTTTCTATCGACTGGGAAGAGACCTCGGAATTTAATAAGAGCAGTCACCCGAATTGGCATTCGAGTCCTTGTAGAATCTTGGGTTCGATACGTCCACTCTTCTGGTGTAGAAGTTACAATTAGTTCAGGAGAAATTTGGGTAAGAAAATTTGCTTCAACGTGAAAATAGCATATTTGGTTGCTCCTGAAAGGAAATAAAATGGTGTTTTCCATACATCTTGTCTTAAGTGAGGGTGTGTGCGGATCGCGGGGTAGAGCAATATATCGCTGACTGGCCAAAGTGGGGAGACCAAAGTTCTGTAAGGAAATACTCTCCCTGACTAATTTCATGTCTTTTTAGCCCGCTGTAAACGGAGTACTCGGTCTATACTCACGCTACAAAATATAGAGAACTTAACTTGCAAATAGTTTAATTGTTATTCACTATTTCTTTAATGTTGTTGTAAATATTGTTTGGGGATAATTGCATTTTCCATTTGAATCAATGAGAATTATCCCTAAACAATATTTACAACAACATTAAAGAAATAGTGAATAACAATTAAACTATTTGCAAGTTAACTTCTCTATATTTTGTAGCAAAAATCCTGTTAATAAAAACTTATTGGTGACACAAAATGATTAATTTAAACAGTAGTAACATATAATAATAATAGCATATGGGTCTCGACACCCGTTAATTGTGTCCGTTTTCTTTGGTTGCGACCCTTTGGGATGAACCACATTCGCAATTTAGACGTTCCGTCTTCCGCTACCAGATGGTAGTGGAAGTATTCTGCGTGGGTGCATTTTTCACCGAGAAGCTCGAGGTATCTTTTACATGTAATATAATCATACTGCATGCCATGTGTGGATTTTTCGCACCCTAAAAATCCGTCGACGTCGACAGGGTTTTGAACCCGCGCCCTCGGGTATGAGAAACCACCGCGGTAACCACTCATCCATCGACACCGCTTAAATACGGTGATTTTAAAAATTGGCTCGAAATCATGTCATAAATGTGCCCCCCAAAAAAGTTACTTTCATATAAAAATAACTGAAACTCATATTTTGCAACAAAATCCGTTAAATACATTCAAAACTTTATTATCCGTTATTACCCTACTCTCCCGTACATAACCAATCGAAATAAATTCCATTTGAATAGAATTAACTGGAAAAATAATCAACTTCGTATTGTGTCGTTTAAATCTGACAGCGTGCTCTGTCGTGCTCTCATACGTACTCAGCAGATGCCACATGCCTTATTTCTTTTCTTCCCCTTTGGCTCCTTGTTTGACATCACCCAATAAGCGGCTCCATGTATCTTCGCGAGACAGACGTTAAGCTTGCGTCTTGCAATTATTTATTGCGTACTCTACAGAAGGATAAGGTTTACTGAGCCTCCAGACTTTTGGTCGAGGGATTGTTAGCTTCTGATGCAGCCTTCCTTTCTTTAGAGTCGCTGCTGTACTGGGAACCACTCAGAAGAGAGCGTACTGGGATGTCATTAATCGTGAGTTGTATCTCAGAAAAATAAAATATAAAATTGTTTGTAACATAATTTACTCAAATCAATAAACGAAACAGGAAATACTGACGAACTGGTAATAAAAGAAGTACTTCCCTAGAAAAATCATTCTTTCTATTTTCATTAAACGTTTTTTCTAATGTACTTTTAAAGAATGAGTGAGGCAAAATCAATTGATCAAAATTCATGTGAAGTAAAAACACATCTTATTCAGTATGTTAAGAAAATGAATGGAGAGGGATGAATACATTACCACGGACATTGTTCTTTCTTCTCAACAAACAATTTTTGAAGTGGTTAATGTATTTCATTGAAATATTAATGATTCAGAAAATCCTCAAAACGTAAATTTATTTCATTACCCATATACAATTGCGACAAAACCCGAAGAATTTACTAATATACTAATGTTATTGAAAAATTCAAACCAACAAATGAAAGTGATGGTAATATTCAATATTTTCAAAAATTAATCTAATATTTTAACAAAGAATTAACGTTTTTATGCTTTTGAACAAAAGATATAAAGAAAACACCAGCAATCCAAACTTACTATGTGTTCACGTTAAAAAACATTGGCGAGAAAGGAGTTTTAAATGATTGAACCTCTAAACCTAAAATAAATAAACGATTGATTAAATATTATGAATAATTTTCACACTGGTATGTTTAAGTTCACGTTTATTCCAGAGTAATGTGATTCACTATCATTACATGAAGTTCATTTTATATGAGGTCGAACACATTACGTCACACTTGGGAGGGGCAAATTCTGAAAATTTAGACAACGTGTATCATTAATTATACATATGATGATGACGTGTATAATTTTACTACTAAATTATTAATGACCAAAGCAGAGTTACACAGAATTATCTTATTAACTCTCCCAAAATCTATAAAATTTGTATATTCAGATTGGAATGACAGTTGTAGATAACAAAGTGTGGAAAAGTTTGAGCTGTAGATAGCAAAGTGTGAGTTGAAAAAACTCAAAAAATTGCTTCACATAATACGTGAATGATCCTTACCAAAAGAAGACTGACGAATAAATTGTACAATATTGACAAATACACTAATAAATAATTCAAATTTAAGAAATTAATTGTGAGGACTCAAAATGCTAAGACTGAAAATGACAAGTATGAATACGAAATGTATTACGTAAAAAATATATATCAGTCTCTAATATAATCTTTTCTTTTGTGAAATTAAATATAAAATAATTTTATATTTGAAGAAAGCATAGTCGTGATCTCTAGATATTTAAAGATCAAATGTCTGGTACTCTCTTAGCAATCTTCCTGCGTAGGTATCCCACAAATGTTTCGGAAAACAAAAAATATCTTCTGTATTTTCAGGAAGTATTCTGTAACGGTCTCAGCCCAGTGATTCGTTGATTGTGCAGAATCGGCGAAGGTTAAAAAAAAAATAAAGAAAAGCGACCGCTTTGTTTTGGAGAAGCGCCGCAACTCCGAATTTGGAAGAAAAACACTTGAAGAAGAAAGCTATTGGTTTTTGTTCAGAAATATAACCACAGCATTCTTTGAGGCCATAAGCAAAAACAGTTTTCTTAAATCTATCGTTGCTGGAATATTGGGGTTGTCCCTGTTGTGTAATCAAAGTTAGGGTATGTGTTTATTATCTTGTTTGTTACAAGAATTTTGGCTGAGAATACAATGTAACTTTCTTATTTAGTTTTGTGAAAGGGGAAAAAGTTGTGGAATAAATAAATTGTTCAAATTTTATTTGAAACCGAGCTAACGTAATTCCACTAGAACATTTTCAAAGCGCGTGGAAAAAGCAGACATCAACGGTTTAGAAAAAAAAGAAGCTCGAGGTTTTTGGTTTCAGTGTAATTTTTGTAGATTCTTTTCACATAACCTTTTCGCCCTTGGAGTAATTTTTGTTGTTACCAAATATTAAACTCTAGGTTATTTTTATATTTTTAAATGTTAAAATATTTTATATATTTTCTTTTTAAATATTAAACTTTTTAAATTTTTAATGGCATTTTACAAAGACAATGTAGTACATATTGAAAGTACAAAGAGTTTCGTTGATTAGAAATTGGTGTGTTTTTACCCTTTTCTATATCATATTCGTCTTTCCCGGGCTTCCCCTAAGTAAGAACTTTAAAAATACAAATTATTTAATAGTGCATATGTTTGTAATATATTGATTAGTTTTAAAACCTCATCTCTATGTAAAATGTATATTAAAAATTTAATATTTTGATGTTTCATACAATATTTTTAAAAAGTTGTTTGGATACGTAATTAGATTTTCGAAGTAACGATTAATTTTTATGATGCTTGAAAGAGCTTGATGCAGATTATTATTATGATCCAATTATGTTGTAAACGACATATTTAAATGAGTTACGACTGAAAGACTATAATATTATAAAAACCTTTTTCATTAGACATTTTAAAAAGTTGGATACGATTTGTTGGTAGGATTATCTTGAAGATCGCAACTCTACTTGTGTGGTACTACCAATTTTTAACTTAAGAAAATTAACACTAGGATAAACAATTAACCTACCAAGGCAATGGAAGCAATAACATTTAAAAGCTTGAATTTGTTAGATTAATTTTGAAAAAATATGTCTTTTAACAATGCGGTTTTCGAGAAAAACGCCAACGGACTCAACTTCGTATATCAGAGAAGTCATTGAATTTTTNATGCGGTTTTCGAGAAAAACGCCAACGGACTCAACTTCGTATATCAGAGAAGTCATTGAATTTTTCCTCGTCAATCTTCAAATGAAAGTATATTTTTGTGTCTGGAAGTTACTCTTGGATACATTCTTTAAAAATACAACCGTACTATTGTTCTCTTCTTTTCATTGTACCAAATACAGGGTGATCTGATACACGTAGTGTTTACTGTTGATATTTTTATACACTTGAAACTGAAATCCCAGGCTTTCTTACCGTTTACGAACCACCAAACTGCTGGTTTAGGTTCCATGAGTTAAGAAAAAATTAAAATCATTGAACATTATTATCTCATTGTACTTTTTTTATAATACTATCAGGGTGTCATGAGTAAAAGAATTCCTTCTCAGTCACATACTTCGTGTCATAAAATGAATCATTTTCCATTTTATTGTCTCAACATCGTACACTATCACTAAGATTCTTATAAGTTTTTCTTATATTCTTATTATTTCTTCTTATATTCTAAAATTTCTTATAATTTTCCAAAGATTTCCGATATGTTATTTCACATATATTGTAATATGTCTATCATATTTCTAATAAATATGAAGTGAATTTTTTTGAGATAATTTAATTGATAAATATGACTATAATACTGAGATAACACTAAAACATTTTAAAACAATGTATGTCTATGTAACACGTACTCAATTACGTGTGATGTTTGATAAGGCGTCCGAAAGATTGCAAACATGCAATTAAACACTTCTTAAAATATTACTGTTGAAATATGGTAGATATTGCGTCATAAACTTTTTGAGATCCAACAATTTTATTCACAAATTGATTACCTAGACCATTCTCCAGACAATTCACAAGTACGGAGCGAAGGGAATTTAGATTGAGAGACTGATTCTACAGATGGATGGTCTAAGGTTACCTCTAATATTGGGGATGGTTAGAGGGGCGTTAAGAAACGACCACTTTTAATGACGCGAGCAATGCACTCAACCGCAGATGAGCGTTTTGGACCTAAAGGGCGGCACGTACGTTGAGCCCGAAAGACGTCCCTTGAACCCTATAACCTTGTGCTTACACTCTGCCCTGCAGCAACGCATTCTCTGCCCTGAGTTGGACCCATGCATCTCCCAAATCACCCTTCCACTGCCCGGAGTCCTACTGACTTCAAAGTCTGACGGGCTAGTCTGAATAATTAACTTCAGTCCTTTTCCCTTTTGGCTATCCCCACAACCCTGTCCCACAAAGAGCGATGGGTACCCTGTCTAAGAGTGCGATTGTAACCAGGGCGATTTTAATGACAGTTGAGTGTCGATGGGGGTGAGAGAGCGCACAAACAGGAATTTGATGGAGGAAAACGTCTTTATTGATTATATATTTGATTCGTTCCTGTTCTTATGTATGTAATAAATAAAGTAGTTATGATCGATTTGTTTATTTTGATGAAAAGAGCGAACTGTAAATGGTTTTAGAATGGATAATAACGAAATCTTTTCCCATGCAGTATGAGACTATCCTCCTTAAGAATCATTGAACATCGTCGCTATGTGAAACAAGAATGACTGGCAGCTTCTGCGATACACTTAAAATTCCTTGAATCTGCTATATTATGCCATGTTAGGTACTGCTTAGTATTTATTAACTTTTCAATTTATCAACAATTTTTGAGGTTGTTGGTTTTCCCCCACAGTTTGAATAGTGACGTTGTATTTAAAGTAATCAAATAATTTCGGGATATATCAAATTCATTAATTTATCACCTGATACACAAAATGTTTGTTTATAGTAGGTTTAATACGAATAAATTTCTTTAGTATACATTAAATTTATGAGTTTTAGGAAGATTGATTGACTTTTGTATTATTATTTTGATGATTTCTTTTCTCAGCAAATGCTGATTGATAAAATGCGTGTCAAGTGTCCATTCCTTTTCATTTTTTGAAGGATGAGAAATTTCTAACTATGTAGGATGTTGCAATAATGATGTCTCTCTGAAGAGGTATGTAAATGTACTTTACAAAATTTAATGTTTCTATATAGTTTTTGGAATTGCTACTGTTTACATTTGGGACTATGTGGACCTGTTTGATCTTCCAAATTCTTTGAACTTCCTGAGAGAGAACGGTGTATGTTGAAATTTTCTCAGCTATTATCCTTTGTAAGTTATTAGTGTTTGACAACGTGATGTCTATGATGAATAAGGTCTTATCATTTTAGCCAATGAACGTTATATATGGACGGTTATAGTAGATTGATTTGTCTGAGAAGGTGGCTCGATAAAAATATAATTTATGAATTTTGTTATTTAATTGTTGTTATTATTACTAAAATTACTATTTTTTATTTACTTGAAAAAAATCAAAGTTCTTGTTCTTATATGTCAGTAAAATTGAGAAATAATCACACTTACTGCTTTAGCATGAGAGAGATGAATTACGATATTCTGCAAATATATTTGAAAATTAGATATATTATGTTGTATGAGTTTTTGATACTGCGTTTTTACCGTAAGAATTAAAAATATTTTTAATACATAAATAAAAATAAATTTATCCTGTTAATTTCTTGTTGTTTATCGTATAGTAATGTACTTTATTAGTAGTGTTTCAAAAGAATATCGAAAATAGCCTAGTGTATTTACTTCCGAGATTTGATTATATGCTTAGTTATTGGAACATTTTATACACGTATTATGTATTTTTTCCACATATTTTATTTCTGTAATGTTATTAACATTAAGACCAACATATAAAATAAGTTTATTTGCATACTAGAATCACAATACATTAATATTTTTATATACTATTGATATTTAGAATACGATTACGTGTATTTTGAGAGAGAAGACTCGTCAGAAACTTTTATTATTAGTGATGTTCATTTTGTACTAAAACCCTTTCTTTTCAAGAGACAGTTGCGTTTAGAACTAAAAAAATATTTTATCTTGTCTTTATTTTTAAAAAATATCATAAAAATATTAGAATTTACAATACACTTCACAATGCCCACTATATTTCTGAAAGTTGATGTAAAGATTCATTACTCCAACGGTTAACGACAATGTTAAACAAATTTAATAATAATTTGTAAAAATCTTGGGTTATAGGGTCTTGTTATAAATATTCAAGCTAGTTTAATTCTACATAAAAGTATTTCCATAAAGTCTCAGTTAAATGATATTTTAGACTCATATATCCAATATGTTTGCTCATTCAGATACAAATACATTTACAGGTATATAAGCAATAGTAGAACACGTATCTATATTTAAGGTTTTGGACAATAATTATGCTTTTTATGTAAACTTGTGTCTGCTTTTTATTTTACTCACAGTGAACCGTGTTCCTTTAAGTTTTTAGGTTATATTACGATAAATCTAAAAACGAGTATTATCATTTTAAGGAGAGTATTAATTAGAGCAAATACTGTTGGTGGCAAAGAGATTTCTTTGCCTTAGACATTGCATAAATCGGTGGTACACACAGTCTTGTGAATGACCTTGACCCCATCGAACTCATGTTCATCAGCTGATACGAGATCAAACATAATGGACGGGACGCAGCCACGGCTGTACAGCAAATCACCTACAATATAAACAGGAGAGAAAATATGAATCCATCCCTACAAAAAGTGAAAATCCTATTATAAAATGATCTATAGCATACACTGAAATATTTTACTCGTAGCAGAAATAGCTGTTCGTAGCAGAAAATATACAAAACTTTTAAAAATATGTGCATTTCTAATCTTAATTTTACACACTCTTTCAGCTTCGGTACTTCAGTTAAAATTTTCCATTGGTGGGTTAATGCAATCATACATTTTTTCAGTTAATAAAGAATTCAAGAAAGTACGCTTTTCTTGGTCGTGATATTTTTTTAGAGAAAAGATTTTTTAAAATAATTTAACAAAAAACATAAATGTCCACACATGGTAGTATTCAACCGTATATTCTTCTTGTAAAAACCCTATGAACAGCTGAATGAAGAATGTATCTGATGCATCATCACTGTCATTGCTTGTACTTCATTAACAACAGCTTATTTTATCCATACTTCCACGGAAAATTCCTTTGCATTCTTTAATTATTCATTTACGAAGTAAAAATAACTATAACGTAAATAGAATTCGTTTATTAGACAGGCATTGGAAGGTACCTCACCCGTCTCGGCATTATTGTTGTAACATCAATGTTAAATCGATATAACACTCAACGCTTTAAAAAGAATAGAGCATACTGGGGATTCGTTTTTACATTATAATAAGAAAATATATAGGTTTAAAAATTATTGTGATGGCGAAAATTTAAATTGAGATATTTTACCTGAAATATTCGTTTTATGGATCCGTCAAAGTTCGTTTGACTTCGTGTGAACGTAAGCTGTGATTTTGGGTTTGTTTAAGTCAATTTATTATCGGCTTCCTTTATCTAATGCCTTATATAAATTATATGCCCATTATCTAAAATTCTTATCACTTCCATCTAATGAAAGCATCATAAGTGTTAAGCACATTTTAAAAATCTTTAAACCGGATTCAAATTGTATAATTTTTTTTCACAATGTCACGATTCATGTGTAACCATTCGGGGGCATCTTAATTTGTTTGGAAGTATAGTATAATAGACGAAGTGAATACTTTCTGTTGCTGTGAAAGATTACTGTTTTATCTGTCCTCAAAATCATATCACTTTGAAATGTGTTAAATGAAGAAATTTTAAAACTTATTTGAGAAAATATGTGGAATAATTTAGCATACATTAAAAAAAAGTCAGATGTGACTTACAATTTGCCAATCTGTATGAGAAAGTAAAAACATTTACCTGAAGGATGATTGTGGATAATGATCTTGTAGCACACAGGGTCGTGATAGTCCGGAGAACACTCTCTTTCGTGATGTTCCAATGGGTCGTAAGGGTCATTGCACGATGATGGATCGCTCTGCTTCGTTAGACATGAGTAACATCGCAGAGTTTCTCCTACATGGATTAAGTACTCTTTGGATTAGTCTTATATGCGAGACGATTCAATAAGAACGAACCCATTAATCCCCTGTACGGATAAAGGTATCGAAATGTGTTTTACACAAAGATAAGTCCGGACATGTGGCTAATTGTTTTTTGTATTCATATGATTTATAGATTTTTTAGCTGCAGATATGTTGACATTGTTATTGATTTTTAAATGGAACTATTTTTTCGGAGCTTCTTGATAGCACGAGGTAATGCGAATACAACGATCTAACGTATATTGAATTTGAACTAATACCAATGGAAATAATAATAATAAAAACAAATCGCATATAATTAAATATTTGGTGCATCGAACAAGGAAACTTGAAGCTGAGGCAAGGTTTCTTAGCATGTCTCTGGCATATTAGAAAATGTCGAAATATGTGCGTTGCTTTGGCGTTGATGAAAATGAAGTTAATTTCTTTTACATATTATCTTGGGTTGCTATGTTATATTGAAACAAATTCGTTTAAAAAATCAATAAAAATATGAGAAAAAATTCGTGCGGTTTGGCCAATTATGTATTATTACTTTGCCAACGTTTCGGTAACGAACGTTACCTTCATCAGGGCTTACTAAAGTTTGTATAGTCACACAGCTATCAACACTTATATAAAAATACCACATAATAACACTCTCCATTAATTGGGTACACATTTTACCCAACCAATCACATATTGTAAAGACCAAGTTACAAGTGCAAGCTGGAGAGACTGAGTGTGACTGTATAAGCATTACTAAGCTGTGATGAAGGCAACGTTCGTTACCGAAACATTGACAAAGTAGGAATAAATAATTCACCAAACCGCAAGAATTATTTCAGGTAATTTTCAGGGGCTGATAACACCACCACGATAAAAATATCAATATCATTGCAGCAGAAAAAGCTACAAATTACTCAAATAATCAAATTTTATTTGAAACTTTCAATCTTATTGACTGACTTGGTATAATGTAATTGACATCACATAATTGAAGTGTAACTAGGACATCGGTAACAAAATTGAATACGTCACATAATTAGCCTCATATCACGACTTACCTTTGCGAAAAAAACATTTCGATATATCCTATATGTTCAGTAGACGCATACTTGAACCTTTCGCTCTTATTGAATCATTCCATCTATCCAAGATAACCAGGCAAGATGCATTTGCCCCCCCCCCC
>NNCF01126268.1:0-15485 GCA_002313205.1 Laupala kohalensis
ACTCTACCATAAAGATTGTGGTTTATGGTTGAATCCCGCTTCTACCCAAAAAATACGCACATCGCATCTGGGCTTCCGGTGTGCTGTAACAGTTCGCTCGAGGTAATCACATCCAATTAAAAAATGGACAATTCTTGGTGTCACGTTTTGTCCTTCATCTTCGTTAGCACTGTATGTTTATTTCTTTCATACTGTGTGACTGACAGTTTGAGGACGTGAAAAGGTAGATGTAGTTCTGAATTTGAAAAACTTGAGTTTTTTGTTGGAGTGGTATAAACGTCTACTCAAAATGGAGTCCGGGTTGCAATTCGTTGTCGAATGTGAAATTTCTTGTGGCCGAGTATAGATTATTTAGCGCCGATGAATAATTTTCTTTCAGGTTTTTCATCCCGTTTGTTCGTCATCCTGAGAACGAATTAACACTATTTAACAATCCTGAATATAAATCCACGGCATGGCGGATGAATGGTTCTTAGAGAAGACAAAAGAACTGCGAGTGATGAAAAACGTCACGAAATGGTCAGATATGTTACCTACATAACTCCTAGTATTATACAGCTGCTTTCCTCATTAGACTAATAGTGTAGTTGCTTGATATTTGTTAAATATCATGAAATTAATGTTTACGTATTACCAGTGGGAGCCATTGCATACGAACCCTAGAGAAGAAATTATATAAATTCATGGCCCTCTTAATGTGAATGTAAGACCAGCGCCCCTACAGCAGTAGTTGGATCTATTGTTTATATAACTTGATTTCGAAAGGGAACTTATTTCAGAAACTAGTTGAACTGATTAAGTTAAGACCTCTTTTCTGATTTTGAAGAAACCCAATTTTCGATGTAACAAGGTAACTTGATCATACCTGCAAAGGATTGAACTCAATATTAAGGTAGTGAAGGAGATAAATATGAAAAGCAAGAAAGATGAGCAACAAATCATCACTGAGTAGATGGGGTGAAGAAGAATCGGTGAAAGGAGGAAAGAAGAAGAAATTGGTAATAAGAAGCAAAATGGAACGGGACACAAGTACGAAGTATGTTATTAGGGAAGAAAACCAGAATATTTTATCCGAAATACAGCAAGTAGAGATAAATATGCTAGAGGAAATGGAAAGAAAGATAGTATCTCGAATGGAACAGATGGAGCAAAGCCAGAAGCTAACAGAGAGAGTCGGAGAGAAAATCGAAGAAGTTATTATGAACACGCAGAAATCTTACGGTTTTAGTTATGCAAGTGTAGTGTGTGATGACATACCGAGGAGAAGAAAAGAATTAGTAGTAATAAGGAAGGCAAAAGACGTAAGTGGAAATGGGAAAGAAATACTAAGAAAAAAGAGGAAATGTGAAAGAAATACTAAGAAAAAAGAGGAAATGTAAAGGAAATACTAAGATATGCAGACGAGGGTAAGGATAGAAGCGGCTAGGGAGATTGGAGAAGAAGAGATATTTATAGAGTCCAGATTCAGGCGAAAAGGTGAAAATCACAGCAATGATATTAGAAGATCCATATTTGGAGTTGAAAAGGTGTCACGAAGGAAGCCTAAAATAAAAATATTTGGAGCAGATAAGGAAACACGAGAAAGAGATTTAATAAAAAGTGTCGCAGATAACTTTGAAGGAGACAACAGAGTTAAGTTTCATAAAACACACGGGTAGTATATACACAAAAGTATGCGAATGGGAGAACAGAAAATTGGATTATAGAAACGAAGGGTGATTTGTTTATGGAAATAATTAAAAGAGAAAGGTTGTATTGTGAGTTTAAGAGTTATAAAATTGAAGGGGACAGAACGCCGATGCGATGCTTCAGGTGTAAAAAATACGGTTATTTGGCCGCCCTGTGTAGGGATAAAGAAACGTGCAGTTTTGTGCCGAACTAGATCATAATTTTAAGGGGTGGCATAATAAAAATAAAGATAAAAAATGTGCTAATTGTAAGAGTAGGAGAAACAAGTGTAAACTGTGGTATGGATAGAAACTGTCCTGAAAATAAGCAAGCTGCGAGATACATATGTGAATTAGAATCTATCAATATTTGTAAAGAGGAAAAACAGGAACAATGGAAATAGGAAATGATTGGGTGAAGAATGATATAGCTGCAGCCTGCTTACAAGAAGTGTACACATTGCGTGGTAAATTGAGATACATACCAATCAGTTATAGAACAGTGATTAAAAAGAATCCATGGGCAGCTGTGGAAGTATCTGATGCTGCGGCAGAAATTAATTATGTTACGTTGAATGAAAATGGAAGACAGGACCGAGATTCGACCGTCTTCCATTTTCGTTCAACATAACATAATTAATCTGTTACCTAGCGGTGAGGTTCACCGCAATATAAGAGATTTATATGTGCGGCAGAAATGTTGGTAATAGAAGAATTTATGCAACAGTTATTGTAGTAATTTTAAAGTGTAGAAATATAGATATAGCGATTGTATATGTATATAGTTGATGTGGTGAAGTAATGGAGCAAGATATACTAGTTTTAGAGCAAATTCTTCAAAAATTGAAGGGAAAAGAAATACTTATGTGTATGGACGCAAATGCAAGGAGCACATTATGGGGACATAAGACAACTACGGTAAAAGGAAGACTGCTTGAGAAGTTTATAATAGAAAATAGAATAAATATGTACAATGACAATACAGATACTTTTGAAGGTAATGGAGAAAGCTCAGTTATCGATTTAACTTTGAGTACCAAAATGAGACAATGAAGTGACGCAATGGAACGTGGTATCACATGTAACATGCGACCACAGGATTATAATGCTTCTGTTTACAACGAGAAGTGACTTTATATGAGAGATAATGATTGAAGAAGCAAATTATCGCATAATTAACTGGGAACAATTTAATAGAAATGGAAAAGCAAGAAAATAAATTTAAGAAAATAAAAGAGGACGTAGACACAGTGATATATGTGCTACAGATAATGATTATCAACGTATATGCGAAGTGCCAAAGAAGTAAGACGAGAAGTGAGCGGAGGGAACAGCGGTGGTGGACGAAAGATTTGTCAGAATTAAAGGGAGCGAGGAATAAAGCGAATCGCAAAGTGAAGGAAGCGAGGAGGAAGTGCAA
This sequence comes from Laupala kohalensis, assembly GCA_002313205.1. NCBI lineage: Eukaryota > Metazoa > Arthropoda > Insecta > Orthoptera > Trigonidiidae > Laupala > Laupala kohalensis. Next base: position 3,088 of record NNCF01126268.1, read on the forward strand.
AGATGAAGTTAACCTACAAGAGGATTACAGTAAGGTGAGAGCTCAATTTAAGAGTGCAGTACTACAAGCAAAGAAGAAAAGTTGGGAAGAGGTTCTCGAGAAAAGTTTCGAGAAAACGTATTGGGGAATCCCACACAAATTGGGCGTCCATAAGATAAAAAGAAGGTAAATATGGCGCAGCGTAAAAGAAAACGGATATTATACGACTGACTGGAGGAAAGCAGGTGACAGACTACTAGAGAAAATATTTAACTTTTCGAGATATAATAAGATGAGGGTGACGCGCGAAGAATATCATGGCGGAGGAACTACAAGAACAAAATCAAATAATAGAGAAAGCAATATGGTTTCTGGAAGAGACGACGGGAAGCGAATGCCGTGAAAGATCTAATGAATGTCATAACGGCAAAAGAAGAAGAGTGTGGTGTGTGTTTATTTCTTGACATAGCGAGAGCATTTGACAGTGCAGATTGGGAAATTATATTGATGAAGAAAAAATGTTTCAATTCAATTCAAAAGGACTTTATTTTAACAAAAATGACATATACAATATATATGGTGGGGCTTAATACCCGTGCGCCTTACAGAGGACCTAAAATGTACCGTGGGCTGTGCATACTATAACCTAGTATTCACTCTCAATGAACGAAACAGTAACTAAAATTAGAGGTATTAAAATATTTCGATTATTTGGTAGGTAAATGATATCAGTAGCGGAAAAGAAAATTAATAAGTTATAATTGGAATTTTTTTTAATCTCACGGCTATTTTTTAATACTAATGTTAATTTTTAATCGCAGCTATTGTTATATTACTTAAGTGACTGTTTCGTTCATTGTTCACCGTTGGGAACCACGGAAAACCAACGGTTAGGGCAAGCGCGCTAAGCATGAAAAGAATCTGGTTGATAACTGGAAACCTGAAACAGAACAAAAAAATTCGGCGGCAGAATCAAATAAATTCATAGAAAGAATACATACTTCTCTCCAGTGCAAATAACATATGCATACATACCAACATACCCAAATAAATCTGTAAAGAATGTACCAGCGGAAATATACAACATATTGTGTTAATATTTTGAGAAAAGATTCATATACATGAGTATTGGGCAAGAGAATATTATACGTGAGATGTCAGTCGGTTGTCTTCAAGTCAACAGTAGCGGTCCCATATTATGGAACATATTGATGGATAATGTCCAAAAAGAATTGCAGGTGAAGAACGTAAATTGTGTTGCTTACGCGGACAATCTGGTGATGTTTGTGGAAGGCGGGAGTCGGGGGTAGAAAGAGAAGAAAGGACAGGAGGTGCTAAACGTATGTGAGAAGTGTTGTGAAAAGATGAAATTGAAGATATCAAGAGTAAGAAGTAGAGCCACTTGATTTGGGTAGCCAGTTGAGAAACAACGAGAACCGACAATTAGGTTCGGGCATAACAACATAAATGTTGTGCGAAGGTTTAAGTACTTGGGAATAATGATTGACGAAAAATTATTGTTTAGGGACCATATGAATTACATAATGGAAAAAGCGAAAAAGATATATTATGGATTAATGCGAGTGGAGTATACAAAATTTAATGTTCGGAATGAAGACCTGGTAAAGCTGTATAAAGACATATAGAGGGTAATATGTAATGGATGTGATGTTTGGGGCCATAGAGTGGTAAATAAAAACTTTGAACAAAAAATACGACAATTACATCGACTATGTTTAATAAAATTGAGTGGATGCTATAAAACAGTATCTACTTTTGCTTTAGAAGTGTTGTTAGGAATATGGCCAATAGATTTACATAATCAGAAAACTATATTTCGAAAAAGGCTGAAAGAAACAGGGATAATAACATTCAATGGGGAGAAGAAAAAGACGATAAATTTGGAAGAAGAAAAATAAAAAAACAATTACTCAACGGTTAACAAATTCGATGGGACAAGATGTGTAAAGGCAGAAAAACATATGCGTACATACCTAAAGTAACCTTCAAAGAGAGGAATAAAAATGGTTTACACCAAAGAAGATTTGGATGGAGTTTCTCACAGGTCATGGTAGGCTTTTAACATATATAAACAGGATTGGAAAGGATGTAGAGACAAATTGTTTGTGTGGCAGGGGTGAGGAAGATGTATATCATGTACTTTGGGAATGTGATTTTTATGGTGCTGAGCGAGCCAAATTTCTAACAGATATAAACGTATAGAAATTTTGAATAGCAGGAACAAGGTAAAATTAATAGAAAACCAAGCAAAATTTAATTTTTTTTAGAATACGTTACAAAAGTTGAACATATTGGGGATGCCATGAATATGGAATAGAAAAGGAGTGATATGTCAATAGATAAAAAATAAGTTTGGAAATGGAAATTAATCAAAAGAGAACCCTGTAATGACATTGTTAAAGACCGGGTGATCTAGGATCTAAGAACAAAATGAAAAAAAAAACCTATATAACGAACGAAACTTTCTATTCGGTAGACTATCCTAAACTCAAACACAAGCATCACACTACCCTGATCAAGGATTGCTTTCAATCCACATTAGCGCTTTCGGGATTACGAAATGGATAAGGGATACACAAATATTCGCTTTTTTTAGTGAAGAGCAATTCTTTTAAGTAAAATGTATTTTATTTTATTAAAACATGATTCTCTTGATTTTTATTTATTTTGATTTGAACAAATTCAACTTGCCAACGTTTCGCCCTGATCTATATGGTCTTTGTCAGTGATATGTACCGGAACACTGGTGGTAGTGAAACATAATTTTGTAATCTTCAATCCTAAATTTTATTTTTAGTTATTTCTAGAAGAGGTAACATTGTTGCCCAAAAAAGTACTAGATTGAGAATTACTTTGGAAAATTTTTTTTTATTGTGTTTCGAAAAAACCAGGAGATTCACGGTTGAAACGATCATGTAGGTGAAGGATTGAAGGCACATGGGGCATGTAGTCAACTGCTGTGTAAAGGTGTCTCTTGCGCCTGCGCAATACAAGTAAAATCGAATTTGTCGCTTAAAAGATATATTATTTATATGAGTTTCTCTCGGGAGCCCGCCGAGCTGAGAGACAGCGCATGGCTCAGTGACAAATGATTGAAGGGATTAGGTTCCCAGTTCCATGAACAGAGAGCGCCTCTGCAGACCAACTAAACTGTAGACAGTTGAATGGGGGCGTCAGCTGTCGACTGCGAAGAGCCGGGCTCGGGGAAAAGGGTGAAATAAGTATTGTATCTTTATAATTTTTCATTTTTTGTCATTTTTCCATACTGAAACAACGAATAACTATTCGCATTAATGAATAGTATGAATTTCCCTTAGTAATTAAATGTATTATTGATCTAACCAATAAAAAGTCATCTTGACAATGAAACAGAGCTTTTTGTATTATCCAATCACATATTTTTACTTCAATAATAAGCTGTATTTTTTATTGACTCTTCTAATATTGTTGGAGAATTGTTAGCAGAGGTTGCTGTGGACCCAAAGGTGTGTTGGAGCTCTATGTTTTGTGTAAACATAGAGTTCAAAAATTTAAAACTAAATAAACTGCAAAATGAAACTTAAATATAATTTTGCTTAAGTAGAATTTTGCTTAAAAATACGCTGCTTGTACCTAAAATATAAAAATCGTATGTTGAATAGCACAATCTTAATTTGTTAATAATAGTTGTCTTATTTTTTATTGTTTTCTAATAGAGCAATGTTATCTGATAATTATGAGAATAGCTGATCGATTTTATCCGTGATAATAATAAGCAGATTTCTCATCATTAGAAAATTTATCCTCCTGAGATGAATGCGAAGTGATGATGCACCAGCCCTCTAAGCACCGACGACTATTCGACCAAGCCGTCGTCGCGCAGTCGCTGGTCGTCACGTCTACCCACGCGGTCACGGCCCAGCGAGGCGGCGCGGCGCGGCGAGCAACGCGCGATAATTAAATACGTCGCTGCCACATTAGCGTAAGCTCGCTCAGCTGAGCTTGTTATTATGCCCTGTGGCGGCAGTCCAGGCGATGGTAGTGGTGACGGCGGTGGTGATTTGATGTAGCTGTGCTGTGGGTGATGGTGAGGGTTGTGGTGTTCTTGATTTTTTTGTTGCTGATGGATGATTTGAGATAGTGGTTTCAAAGATTCCTTATTTATAACACGCAAAATTCACAAATGTTACAAAAATTAAAGACAAATTCACCAAAAAACAACAACAATAATTTAAAACCCTACGAAAAACAAAAATTATAACTGGTCAAAATAAACTACAAATAAGCAATACAAGGAATGATGGTTATGGTGTATTTTCCTTTTTATTTATTTTTGTAATTATTTTATTTTTGGGCTTTTGTGTATTTTTTGCTTTTTTTTTGTTTCTGTGATTTTGTTTTGCTTTGCTCTTATCCAAAACCTTCCAAATTCTTTTGAATGTCAGCGCATTCTGAGTAAGAAAAGTGGGGTTCTTTCAGCTAGTTTCGTGATTTTTGGCTGTGACTAAGATTTGTGTGGTTTGAAATGGTGACCTAAATGCAAATGTTACTTCTGATCGTAGTATCAGGACTGGAGGGGAAGGTGAAAAGAAATGAATGTAAGAAAAACCGGAAAAGGCTTGATGGGCGAAGAAAATACTGACACCGGGAAGTCCAATTGCAGCGTGAAATATATGAAGTTTCGTTGAAATTACATGAATGGGTAAATTTTAAAACTGATAAAATCGTTTTCATTGTGTACTCGTCCATCATACTATCTATCTCTGTAAGAGGTTCATACAAGTGCTCATATTGAGAAAGTAAAAATCAATGCTTCATGATGAACTTCCCGCAGAAATTATGCAAATTGTTTATAAATATTCAATTTGTATGCAAATTGTTTATAAATATTCAATTTGTATGCAAATTGTATATAAATATTCACTTTGTATGCAAGTTGAATATTTTCTGATAGAATCCTAAAATAGAGATTTGATTTAAAATATCTACAAAACACGACTGGTTTGTGTTGTTATTAGTGACTATTTTGGCTTCAACATAATGCTGTTTTTATTGCGCATGGAGCACAAAAGAAAACAATGTTTACAATGGGGACAAGACACGGTTGAGGTCTTAGATTATTCTGAAAATCCTCCTGCGGCAATTCACCTGTGTCACCTTTACCTCCTTCTCAACTCGTGTCTTCGTTACAAGGAAAAATAAAATGAAGAGATAGAAAGAGAGACAATGAAGAAAATTAATTTGATAATACAAGATAGGGATGGACATTAACGGACATCGTAAAATGAACGCATGATACCATAAGTGGTTCTCAATTGAAATTCATTAAGTCTCTTAGTGAGCTTTCACATGTACTATATGTAAAGTGTCTGATTGTACAGGGCTATTTTCAACATAACCAAGTTTTCAGGAAGCAGAAAAATCGTAAGATTGATTCATTTACATTCCTAGAAAAATTAATTAATAGACTTAAGAAATGGAATATTTTGTCATTAACCATCAATATAAATTATTTAATAATCACAATTCAATCTTTAGTCTATAAATATTACTGATACTTGTAATTTTTCGTTTCTCGAATCATAATCGGAACTGGAGTATGTATCTCTAAAACAAGTGGGCTCCAAATTGGTTCCATATTCTGATTCAGTTCAAATCTTTGGCATTATTTTAGGAAATGATCTTCCTGTGAATGAATGTATGCATAGCGTTGAAAGCAGTTGACTATAGGAGTCGAAGCGTGGCAGAATGAGAATGCAGAAGGAGCTCAGAATAGAGATGCAGGAAGAGCACATCTCCGCGACGCATCCATGTGTGGAGCGTCGATTGTTTCCAACGCATCGCTCGTAAATTATGGACGAGGTCGCCGTCGGAAGAAGACGCTGCATCGTCAAAGAGGTTTGTGGGACTCAACCAAAGCTGTTCTGCTGTCCCTATTGGAGGAGTGGCCCCGAAAAGGTCACAGATTAGATTGTCGTCAGGTCGTAGCTATAAGTTATGATGAATACATGACAGTGCTGGAATGACACGTTTTACTCGAAAGAATTCACTCAAGTACGTGTATGCCGGACGTTTCGTTCCGGAAAAATAAAGGTGTTTATGATTTGGTAGAGATATGTTTAGAGATGAATTGAAATACTTGTGATAGAGAAGAGTTTTCATTTTAAATCTTTCCTGATACCTTCCATCATTTCAACTCTAATATTTTGTTTTCTTAATTACATGATAATAATAATAAATTTATTGTCAAAAAACAGTACAGACTGCGTATGACCACGTGGAGGACAATAAACTAATTTACTCTCCGGAAGCAAGCAAGGGACCATCCCATCAATTCCGATCAAGGGCCCTAAGGCAGAGGNTTATTATCGAACTATGTTTTTAACTTAAGTTTAAATATTTATCGGTTCTTTCAACTCATGCTAATATTACTTTATTCTCTCAAAAGTAGTTACTGACCAAACAGAAGTGAATTTAGTTTATTATCCCCCACGTGGTCATACGCAGTTCGTGACTTCTTTTTTGACAAAGTTTATTTATTTGTTTAATTTGTTTTAACTAATGGATAAACTTGTCTAAGGTTTCTAAATGCTCTTTCATCTGTTTCTGTTAATTTATTCAATTAGGAACCAAATAATGAAGTACTATTCCACTGTAATGATAGTTCTTGTGGATCGATGCGGAGCTCACCGGTAAAACCTAAAATTCTGGGTTCAAATCCCGAACAAGGGTTGGGTGTTTTGCGTAAAAGGCAACAGGGAACAACTATCTTAACATAATCAGCACCTAATCGTTATATTTACCCCCATTTCCATTATTGCCCGGAATATCCATCTCTCAGGGACGTATAGGGTTGCTCAGTCACTAAAGTTGATTCAGATCTGTCACAGGATAAGACAATAAAATGAAATACATACTTAAATCTATCAATTAAAAAACATAATTCTCGTGAAATGCATGTTTTTGTTGCATTTATCATCATTTATCTAAGAAGAGCAAGATATACTGAAATGAGTAAGCAGTTTAGTGTAACCTTCTTAACGAACTCGATACAAATGTATTGAATATGTAATCTAAAGAAACGTTTTTTTTTCTTTTCTCGCGAGCCATTTGGGATCAAACATGTGCTTTAGAGTCTTTGCGTCGGAATTCCAAGAATAACTGAACCAGTCTCGTCCATCCGGTTCGCATACAAAATACGGTACGCCTTGAACTGTACTGAATCATATCTAAACATCACTCTTCATCATTCTTCCAAAAATACCATCAGCAATGAACTTCTCTTTTTAGTGAAGACCGATTGCGAGGAGGTAACCCCGCAGTTCACTCTGGCAGCCTTCTCCGAACGGGATGCCGACTCGCTGTTACGTTCTTGATTTACGAGCTCGAGGCACATAAAACGGGCACGGGGAGTGAGCGGCGGCGGCGTACAGCCTGCGAGGGAGGGCGTGTGGAGGACGCACCGGCGGCGGCGGGCGATCGGAAGGAGGCGTGCGTTTCTACAGAATGCCAGGTGAGCTGGGGCCGACCGCTCCAGAAATTCGAACTCTCCAACTGCACCGTTACGAAGTTCATGTAGTCACGACCATGCAAATGTGCATTATTCCGCCCTTTCATATTTGCTTTTTCCTTGACTCGCGAATGAATCTTGACTTCCTGCTAGTTACTTCCGTTTCTCATATTCCCTCTGGGGATGTTGAGTTAAATTGTATTAAATGAATGCAGTACCTTTCATAGCAGAAGAGGGATGAAAACGATTGGAGGCACATAATAATAATGTTAGTAGTAATGTTATTACTTATTGTCCCATTACTGTTAAATCAGATTCTTCAGAACTTGCTCTACAGAAATGAAAACGCTTACGAGTTAATTTTTCAGTTATTCTAATACCAGGCTTTTACCCGGTATTTGATTTAGGAAAGGGGAGACAATTATGGCCGTAATAACTTTTAAGTTAATTTGTCCTTAAAATAATTCAACATTATTCAATTGCGTATTCTTGATATTAATTAACAAATGAAAACTAACAAAACGTTATAGAAATTAATTACTTGCCTTCAAAGAAATTTCCAGAGGGACCCTATAGCTCCCTCCAGTCCACACCCCTGCTACGTGACTGCATACCACCTTCAGGATTTGTTAATAAGCAGCTGCTTACTCAAACAACTACCATGTTTATCTGCTCCACGTATAAGTCCTTAAGTCATTCTTCATGTAGGGCACATTTTATGCAAAAAGGATGTGTATTTCTAACGTTGTAATTTTATTGTTAATGTTTTAGCCCCAAAGTTGAAGAAAATTGAAAATAAACCTTATTAAAATATAATACATGATTAACAGTTTCTTATTGTTTCAATCTAATTAATGATTATTACGATAATGTACGAATTTTTAATTATTATTGTACAAAAAATATTTTTCATTTGAAAACTTCGATTTATTGAGTTTATTTACATTGAAGATATGTATGAAATGGTGATGTATACTTTAGGTACTGGTGTCACTTTACATCGTGATCTAATCGTGTTTTTAATGATAAAATATTAAAAGAGACCATCATACACGGAAATTAAAATAACCAATAAATTTAATTGCACGAAGATGGAAATTTACTTTTATAATTAATTAAACTAGTTACATTTTTGGGAAGGTGAATGTTACTTTTTGGATCCTTATTTGAAATGCAATGATACGTATCAAATTGAAACATAATTGAAAACAGATTTTAAAAAGACATTTAGAATCAGTTTATAAAATATTCGGTCATATGACTGACAAGCAATAAATACTTAACTGATGTTATCTGTTTGTGTTCCTTGGAAGCATGTGTTCTTGGAAAGGGTTCGGGCTCTCGTATCGTGATTTTTCTCTCAACTTCCGAAGTTTGTTTAGATAAATCGTGTTCATTCCACGCACGATTCATCGATTTTTTTTCTTCATTCTTTCATCGAAATGCTCGTACTTGTACTTTCCCAATAGAAAGCCAACGACACAGCACGATCGACTGAAGGTAGCGCACGATAGCAACGTGGTTATCGGACGGCACGCGTATTGCGCGTGCACTCCCTCTTCTCAGGCAGAAGTACATGAAGCAATGCGTTATTTTCGGGTGTAGTCACTCAAAAATACGTAGGGATCTTTCAGTTACTTGGCTCACACATTTACTGATTCTTTCAATAGTCATAAGTCCTCTTTCAAGTTTTTTTTTAGAAATGTTGATTTCTGTGTAAAATACTATTAAAAATAGTAATATTAGATATTTTTTTATTACTCAGCTTAACCAATTCACCATATACTTTCGATTGATCGACAAAGGGAATTTTAATATTACGTCAGTGTTATATTTAATTCCTATGCAGTGTGTCCCACTGATTCAAATCGTTTCACATTAATATTAAAGGAATATTATTTAATTTTGGTTATACTCATTAATATTAAGCGAATAATATTCAAGACTGGAAATGAAAAACAAATGACCAACTCGGTATTACATATTAGTGACTGAAAAGAAGTCAAGCGGAATGTCTTTCATAAACTTCTGTCTAGATTACTGAAGTATCTGCTAGCATAGTCACACAGTGCGTGAGAAATCGCTTTTGGTCCAGCTTAAGACAATTTTGATCCATAAGTAGTCACGTTAGTTGTTTCAAGATTATGAATACGGTAATAATTTTGTTTCCTTCAAATTCTTTGAAGATATTAGGCGAATATACATATTGAAATTTCTTAATTTACTCATATTACTTTTCTTAGATTAAACCAATGTTAAACATTCACTCTTGCACTTGAATATATAAAATACAATATTTGGAGTTTACATATTTACCTTTTCTCTCGATAAACTCCTAACTATTAAGTGTCAAAATCTCCCAGAGTCGTTTACTTAACCATAATCTTTTAACACAATATTGAAAATCTGCTGGTAAATCAAATAAACAAATTTATTGTCAAATTTAAAGCAGTGTTTTTGTTATAAAAGGCATGTACCTCTTGCTGGGTTTCCCAATACATGCTTCTGAAATCCTATATGCATGACCGTTTTCCCGCTGGATATCCATTTCTTTGCACTCGTTCACTTAACAAGCATAGTTCACCGAAATATTTAAAGGGTTGACAAAAAAAAACAGTTACGTTAGTCGTTCTTGTACTTTTTATACATACTTGCCAGATTTTTACACATATTTTAAATAAGAAAAGTTTTTCATTAAGATTAAGTACGCCCTCTGCGTTTTTTCTAGTATATACCCTTTTTTACGCTATCAGTTGTGAATCATTATTTTTATTTTTACAGCCTCAAAAAGTGCTGTAGTTAATAAGACAAAGCGCGGGGTAAAAACGCAATGCATAACTCCTGAGATGGGGAGATCAATGACCAAACCAGTGTCATGTAAGCATCAGAATTCTAGTCTGGATCTCCATCTTTTTCGTATATATTCACTCTATTGTCTTTCTCATATAGACAGATCACCAAATAAACACACAAGTCAACGAATAAAAGAATTGATTTTCTCCAACTAGCTCACTAGTTTCGTAAACTCGTCACCATTTTTTTCCTATCATGATCTTACCTCTACTGATGCGCCTGTCACAGTCCCCGCTGAGTCGTTATGACTCTCGAATTCAAGTCGCCGCGTCGCCGAAACGTCCATACCCACCGAACGAAACAATATATGGTTTCCGGTGGTCTAACGTCAACGATGAGTTGTATAAAGACCGTAGTATTGTATTGTCAAGACTCATCTCGTGAATCTCGCATGCGTACCCGCTTAAAATACGAGGTGAGTGAGGGGTTTAAAAGTTAGGGAATTGATTTGTTCGTGACGAAGTGGACTACTTTTATTTATGATATATTATGATTATGAGTTCTTGGGCAAGGAGGATACATATATTGTAATATTAGCCATTGAGTTAACGAGCTCGAAAGGTTAATTTAAGGGAACGAATGTATTTTTTTGGAATGTAATATGTACATATTTTACGCTCAAATTTATTATAAAATTAATTTATAATAAATTATAGTACATGATCCATGTGTATATGTTTCAACTATGTAACAAAATTGCAAATCATAAGCTACCTCATATCATTGTGTCTATTCACTTCTCGGGATTCATTCGAATAAAAAATTGTGGCATGAAGAAAAGGAACCATTGAGTCACTGAGCTATTACACAATAATTACTCTTTCATCATTTGAGTGTTGTACATTTTAATTCTACGACTTAAAGGAAACGAGAAAATAAATGTGAGTATATTCGACCTTTCATCGAGAAAAAAGTGTAGCCTACCTCTTTATAATTCTTGTGTTATATTATATGCTTCTAATATGCCTTAAACAGTGGTTGTTCTCGTATCTCGAATACATTATATATATATATANTGTGTGTGTGTATGTATGTATATGTCGTGTATGTAGGATCTGTGACGATTAAGTGAGTGCACATTTTTCCATGTAATTTCAAATCCGATTTTGTTTTTAATTCCGTTGGTACATTTGAATGATATGTTATGTCAAGGGAATCGTGCGTTGAACGTTGATGAGGGTCATTGACCTGCCACAGGGGTATGAGAGCCTCCAGGAGCGCTCCCGGGAGCAGAGTCGTGAGGGTCGAGCAATCAGTGAAGACGCAGTCGCGAAACCCGACACCCTTCTGTCTGCCGCTGATTACGCTGTACTCCTGACGTTGCCTTCGCTACTGCAATCTCACTACCTTCGCGGTTTTGGTTCTCATTATTCATTCTTATCGCTGGAACACCATCGTATTTTTCCCTTATATTATTATTTTGTCTACATGAAATAAATTAAGTATATTTTTAACCAGTGGCAATTCATGGCATTAACTCTGTTATGTTGTAGTTTATTTTTCAAGAACTGTTTCACCTGAATAATACTAACCTTCGTGGACGTGATATGATATCTTCTACAGAGAAAAGTGTCACTAGAATCCTATATCTTTATCCAAGGATCTGCGATTGGATGAAGTTTGTAATTGACGTTATTGAAATGTATATATCTTTGTTTCGTATTTCTTGTATAAAATAAAATGTATACAGAGTATAATATTCAAATATACAGAGTAGTATATTCTCCATATTCAAGACAACCTCAAATGGAATTGTCACGTTGACAATCATAATTCCCAATTAAGCAAATTGTGTTACGCATTCCGAATCTTAGTTAACGTAGTTAGTCCACGTATTTCCCGTTGCGAATATTTTGCAAACGTTCACTCTCATTTACATTACGGCATTACCTTCTGGCGCAATTACGGTCAGAGCATTCAAACATTCAGAATTCAGAAGAGGATAGTTCGGATAATTTGTAAATCTCACCCCGGAAACTCTTGTAAACCTTTATTCAAGGAATTAAATATCTTAACACTTCCCTGCATTTATATTTATGAAACGGTCGTGTTTGTT